>BQNB010079076.1:4323-28045 GCA_026074375.1 Tanacetum coccineum
TTGGAGAATCTACCGAGCAAATATCAGGGGAGTTTCTCATTCTAATTCTTTTTAAATTCCCGTATTTAATGTTTTATATATACAATGAGGACGTTGTATAATTCAAGTGGGGGATGGAATTAGAATGTTTACTTGTCCTATTTTTTACACTAAAATGCTTAAATTATGCTCAATTTTTTTTTCAAGCATACTTTTGTGAAATTACATGTTACATAACCCGTACACAATAACCCTTGTTAGATATTGTAAGGATTTAGCCTTTCCGTTTCCAAATGATTACCTAAATTCCATAAAAATATAAGTGTGCCGGTGGTATTGTAGACTTTAGAACTTGGCTTGGTATATCTATTCGAGACCACAATAATGAGTATTATGGATTTAATTGGGTAAACTTATTTAAATTGGTAAATTTTAGGATTACACCTAAATCGCCTTTACATGTTGCTTATTAACTAACTATACAGGTTAGTTAACCTCCAGTTTAAACCCTTTTCCACTATCATCTTTAGAGTGATGATCTACTAGAAAAACCCGTAGAGCCAATCCTTTAGGAATTACACCAACTATTTGTTTCGTTACACCCTTACACCTCAACCTACTCTGTTAGATTAAGTTTTAATTTACAGTTGTAAGTTGCTTAAAGTGTAAAGTTTGTATTTCCCGAGTCTTATGTCATTTTCTATCATTGGTGCGGTTGGAAATTTGCACATTGCAAATGGAAATGTATATTAGTAGTCAAAACTCATGTGATTTTACTACCATCACAATTAATGGTGAATCTGAAGAACAAAGAACTATCAAAAAAATTATTCGGAATTATTATGATCGTGAAGATGGTGAAACTACACCGAGATTTAAAGTATAGTTCTTATGAAAAAAATGAGAAAAATACAACGAAAAAAGAGAGAAAGAAAGTTTGAAGATAATCATTTCGCAACTACCGAAGGAATTACACGAAGGATCGATTATTCGTTGATACGCAACAAAAATCAACGATGTAGAGTATTGTACAAAGTGGAAGATATCGCCACTTGCCTTGTAGAGTATGTAAAGTTTTGGGATGATTGGGAAGTTAAAGTTAGGATGAAACTTTGGTTGTTGTTTTTGATCTATGATCAAGATGTTGTAAATAGTTGTGTCTTTATCATGGTAACGGTCGAGAAAAAGTGTCTAGCAACTTGTACTTTAGGCTTAATCTATTTTTTTTATTTAACAATAATTTACTTCCCTCTCACCTAATGATTAGCCGTTGGTTTTACGCGAATGAGGATGTGATCAAGGGTGCATGTCTATTTACGGCCATGTATGCATGTCTCAGCTGCCTCGTTGGTTTACAACTTTTCGTGAAAGTTAGAAGGTCCCTACCCTATATCATTCTTCATCCTAATCGCTGGTTAAATTCAAATGAGGATGTGATCGAACACACATGTCTATTCCGTCGTTACGGCCATGTATGTGTGCTTCAGCTGCCTTGTTGGAGTGGTACTTCTGGTGAAAGATTGTAGAATGATCAACTGTAAGCCTTTCCATACAAAAACCCATATTTACCTTTATAAACTTGTTACTCCTTGGCTTTAGTAGTTGAGATGTGTATCCTTGCCAAGCTTATGATAGAATACTCATCATAACCGAGCAATTGAGCGAATTAGCCACATGTTACCACATATATTAGTTGAGTAATTTGAGTTGGTTTTTCATCTTCCTCATATTCGTGAGGGTTTGGATTGATGTTACTTGTGATAGATCAAATAAATGCTGTATACAGAAAAATTTCTTAGGGATAATTTTTATAAACTTCTAATAGGCCTAATTAGGACAGTTAGGATTCAAGTGGAGGGATATTTGATGACATCAAATAACGTCTATTTTATAGCATCATTTATCCCATGTTATTAACCTATTTTGTATAGTTATTGTGAAGAATTGTTACTTAATCGTTTACATTTGAGAATTATAGTAATTATGGAGTAATTGGTGAAAGTTAGCAAAAGGCGCGCAATTTCAGGAGCAGTACATAACATGAGTTATTTTGAAGATTATATTCTAAAGACCAATACGCGGTATCATCAAGGAGATATGGCGTCATCCGTGCCTGCACTCACCAAAGACCACAGAGGATAAAGCTCAATACGCGTATCCAGAAGACCATATTACGCGTATTGGAAATGTGGGAAATGAAATATAATTTTCTGGATAAGATTTCAAGCGTGGTCCTTACTCCAAGAAATCCTCAATACGCTGTATCCAATCCTTGGATACGCCGTATCGAACTGACTTCCAGACCTTATAAATAGAAACTCACAAATAGGTTTTATGTGTGTAATTCATACTTCTCGGTACCTAAAACCATAAAGTTGATTTTCAGAGGTGAAGAAAAAGGAGCAGAATAGGTCGAGCAACGTTATCAATTCCATAGGAAACACGTGTAATTCCATATACTTTAGTAATCGTTTAGTTTTTGGTATCATTCGTTAACTCGGTTAGTTTACCTTGGCTAAATAATTACTCTTGTATTTATTATGACGTTTGAAGGCTAATACCTTCGGGTATTAGCCATTATTATGAAGATCTAAATGTTTGGTATTTGTTTATCTCGATTTCTTGATTTATCGTTGAATGCTTGTTTATGTTTATCAATTTATACTTGTTTACGCGCTTTTGTATGCGACCTATCATTCAACTAGATCTAGTGATACAACCAAGTAGATCTAGAGTCTAGGATAGGGATAACTCTCCATATAGTAATTTATACATCTAGAATCATAGTTACACAAATATTGTCCTTCTAAGTCTGTGTCTAGGATACGCTTCGGGCTTAACTAGTTAATTGGATATTGCCAATGGTTTATTGATCGTGTTGACTAGCAGGTGACCTAGATAATTCAACAAGTAACGTTCTGATTCCATTGGATAGTTGGACAAGTGGACTACTAGTGTATAAATTGCCATTAAGCGGTAAGTGGGTAAAGTCTCTATGAGCTAGGGTTTAACAAGATCACCATTGCTTTAATCCCTAAGATAGATTATAATCAGCAAATAAGGATGCTTTATGCGGATGCTTTAATTGTGACAGAATTAATGTGTCTAGGTCTTAGGATGATGTAACACCTAAGTCTTAAGAATGATATGCCACCTCGAGAGAAGAAATCATTGCACTAAATAAACAAACCAACATTCTAATTGGATTAATAATGGTTAATACAGTTTTCTTATATAAGGTTTGACCGCTCTTTTATCTTTTGTTAATTAGCTTGCGTGGGTTAAAGTGCCTTGAATTGATTGTAGTCACCAACCAAACCGTGCCAGTCTCTCAGGCTGAAAACCCCCTTTCCCGTTAGAATTAGGATATTAGACTGACATAGGTTTAACATAGGTTTAGAATAGAGTAGAATTAACATAGATTAGATAACCAAGATATTAATTAGATTGATAGATTTAACCTCGCTTCAAGTGTTTGACACCCTACTTACTACGAAACTTCAACCGATCGGGTACACTGCCCGTTAAAGTGTTGTTTTTTGTTTAGTCAGCAAAATATAAATTTAAAACTTGAATCAATAAATTACACACCTACTATAACACATCAGTTTGTTGTATGTTTTGTTTGAAGAAGGATACTAAGGTGTGGAAGTTTTGTTTGAAAGACAGTCTTTCTAAAAGTAACTTAGTTTGCCATAAGCAAAACAGGTTTCATTAGACTTATCCATAGGTTTCTTGGCAGATCCAAAATCTTCCAAATCTGATACGGTGTATTCAGTTCACTGAATACAACGTATTGGTTATTTAATAGTTCTTCTAGTAAGATTATTTCAGGATGGATGATCCTAACATGACTATGGAAGAATACTATCTAGTTTGAAGAGAAAAAGCTCGGTAGGGAGGTCGAGTGTTTAACTGGGAAGAACTGTAATATGAAAGGCAGGGTTGTGATGATCTTTACGATCTTAGATCTGTTGAGCTGAGATTCCAACTATTGTCATTGTCGATACCGTTACAACTCTGGGATGCATACTTCAGTGCAATATACTCATATGTAGTATTCTGTTCAACGATGAAATCGAACTTTTTAGAAGATCATTTGGCGAATCCGACTGATGAGGAAGTACACAATATATTGGTGTCATAAACTCGTTTTCTTTAAAAATGAATTTCTTGTCAACAATTTGAAAATAGATTCGGAGATCTGCGATAATGAAAAGTCTGTATACCTTCTTTTCCGCCACCAAGACTTTATGTCCTATTATATATGATGATTTAGCGAATTTCTGTATGATTTTGAGACACGAATGTCAGCAATTGTTTACAATGATGCTCAAACGTCGAAATCAGATTTATTAACTGAACCATTCTTAAACCCTCAACATATCGATAAATTTAACTTAAATGATGAAACATCAATGTCTAAATATGATGAAGAGGAACAAAATATTTTGTACTTTAATGATCTTTTCCCCTTCAACATTATTCGTTCTGATGATTTAAAATCAAAATAAGACATTGTTGACTGATTTCGATATATGTCAAGTCTTTTGAGGGTAATGAAATTACACATGGGTCAAATATGCTTTTTGAAACAAGTCACGATAAAGTCACTAAAACTCT
Organism: Tanacetum coccineum; assembly: GCA_026074375.1. Classification (NCBI taxonomy): domain Eukaryota; kingdom Viridiplantae; phylum Streptophyta; class Magnoliopsida; order Asterales; family Asteraceae; genus Tanacetum; species Tanacetum coccineum. The sequence continues at coordinate 8,926 of BQNB010079076.1, forward strand.
CTGTTGATCCCAACTTAAGATCGATTCCTTAGCTTGTAAAGGTTATGTTACTTTGGATAGATCCAAAACAACTATGCTAGAAACTTTATGAATACTAAAGAGTATGCAGAATCTACTCTTTAATACTTAGAAGAATATTAATAAAACTAATGAAACTGTATGAACAAATGATATTACTGAAAAGCTCCATATTATTATTATCATAATACGAGTATCTGTGTAGTACTAGGTTTACAACCTTGTAGCTTATATATCAAAAGTCTATGTAACACCATACATTGGATCTCCTTTTTTAAACTAAGGTGGTCCTTTACAAGATAACTACAAATCTTCTATAATATTAATCTTATACGTATCTTTCTAACTTTATAAGATATACACTGAATAAGTCAATACAAATCACTTGATACGTCTTTATCACTTTAGCAGTCTTAATCTTCATCCAACAGTCTTAAGTCCTTCAGCAGTCTTAAATTTGTACTGCTAGTACTAAACATACTATAAGCTTACTAAAAAACTGGTTAGTATAGCAGTTGTAACTTGAGCGAAGTACTAATCTTGGCTTGCAGTAATAAGTATGAAGTCTTTTTAATTCCTATAATCCTCCTTAACTTATGATTTACCTTTCAAATCATCAAGTTTCTTGAATTAAACCTTGTTCTCTGAGAGGATTTCTTCCAAAAACACTTCATCTTCTTGTCGTCTTTATCCTGCATGAATCTTCCTAAGAAGTCTTATGGCATCTCCATTTTCTTGATTCACCAGGAGCTTTGCGACTAGCATCATTGTATGAGTTCCCCTTAACATTGATACTCCTTCTCTAACAGGCCATCGGAGTTGTCTATTCCCTTCTCTGTAGATACATGATGCACTCCACATGAATCATATAGCTTCTAAGTTAAATCATGAATATGGCTTTTGAGTTCCTTAATCATCATCTGTTATTTGGTTCAATAATCTTCTTAACTAACCCATATCTCTCTTTCTTTTTCATCTGTTGGTTTTGTTGAATTGAACTTCTCTTTAACCAGATTCCATAGCATCACTAAGTCATCCTTGTCAAAGGCTTTCAGCATATCATCAAAGAATTGATGTACCTCAGTATGTTTCCAAAACTCTTGATGATCTTCCAGTACTTTCTCGTGCTTTAGTGTAAATCTCCCAGTCAATTATTGGATATTTAGTTGGTAAGGATTCAATATTTATCCCTTGATCTGGGGAACTATTATCATCATTTGTTGTAGCTCTTCTTGTGATAGTTCATCAGCTTCTTTATCTCTTGGTTCTTCAGCTAGTTCTGAGCTTTCACAGTCTTTTGCCTCTTAGAACTTTCTTAATCAAGTTCTTCTTCTGCAACCCTTTTTAAACTTCCAGCTGCTAACTCAGGAACTGCTCTGTCAACTTCATTCTCTATTGGAAAAAAGTGTTTACACTCCTCATTGTTGTTTCAAACAAAGTCTTGATCTCATCAAATGAATAACCTCTCAACTGTTGTAGTGTATAACCTCCTATGTGCTTGATATAATTAGACATATAGGATCTCTGTTGAGCCTGTATGGGTGGCTTGTTCCTCCTTTCTTCAGCTCTTTTTGCAAACAAAATACCTCTTTCTCTGATTGATAAGCTCTGCAAGCATTCTTGCTTGGTCAGCTTTAGTGTACTTTTCTCTTTCCTCTACTTGTAACCTCTGCACTAACTCTTCATCAGCTTGAACTCTAGCTTGTATGTCTTCCCATTCTTCAAAATTAAAAGAGCTAGCTGCTTCATGTACCATGGCAATCCTCTACCTCTTTTCTTCCTAAAGTTCAGCTTGCAATCTCACAACTGCTTCAAAACCAGGTCTTTCTTGTTATTGCTGCAACTTTGTCTTGGTGTGTACAGTTTTGATTCATCCATTTTACCTTTACCTTGGGCTTTAACTTGCACTCTTCCACGATATACACATCTGTCTCAGCATAGTAAATCTCATCAGCGTAGGAACTATATATTTCTTGTAGGATGACAGTACTTAAAACAGCAACAATTGAAAGTAGTAACTGCGTGCACCAGACAGTAGGAAAACTGGACTGCTAGTACTAACATATTTTCTCGCAGTAAAAATTCTTAGCAGCATCAATCTCAAAGCAACTCCTATCATGCTCATACCTCCCCTGAATCTCTACATCATGTTGTACCAATGAAATGCTAGGATCTTGATCATTTTCTGCTATTCTTCTCCCCTGTTTGAAGATCCTCCAAATCATTTCTTCATCAATGACACAATTCTTGCCTTCTTCTAGATGGGGCTGGGATTTAATGTTTTCTCCAAATTTTTCACCTTCTTAATAAGCCTAGTATAAGCAGCACCATATATTTTCTTGGCCTGCTTCAAGTTTGTCTCCAAGCTCTCCCTTTTTCCTTGACAATGTTGTACAATAAACCATCAATTCTTGGAGTGTCATACTGTCCTCCCCACTTCCAGTGTGTTAACTCTTGAGAGACGTGGGATTATTAGACTGTTTAGACAACCTTCTCAAACCTAGTGTTGAGCTGGTCTGTCCTCTATATGGTGTTCTTTGGCACTGGGATACACCTGAACCAATTCTCTGCAGGAAATAGGGTCATAGGGTTATTGTCATGATTGGAGTCCTATTTATGTTACCATTGCCCTGCTCTGCATCTAAGCTAGTAGCAAGTTTGTGGCAGCCCTTTTCCTTACTGTTCCCCTCTCCTCATATGGACAGTCTCATCTACTACAATGGGTTGAGGTAGGATGATCCTGGGCTTGAGGAACCCATTATTCCTGTCTGGTTGTTCTCCTAGAGGTTGTGAAATTGGTTGGTCGTATGGTTGATGAAGCACTAAGTGGGTGTGTGTGAGACTAACTGTGTGAGTTGATTCCTTTACTGAACAACTGAACCCCTGAAATCGTTACAGGAAAAAAGAATATAATGTTTTTACCAGTATAACCCTTAGATGCCTCTTCATATTGCTAATAAGAGTTTTTGTTATGGGTTAGGAGCAATTTAGCGCATTATAAAAGTCTTGTGGAGGTATCGAAGCAGTTCTCTTGTGCTTGTGCATAAAACTTGAAATAAATATTCGGATACATTAAAAATCTTGTGTTTACTATCCAAGTTTTTCACTATACCATCAAAAATCAGTTTAGAAAAATTAAATTTCTTATTAGTGGCCAAGCAAATAATATCAGTTGCTATATTGCTAATAAATTGTTCCCAAGAGGTTTTTTTAGGACTTAGACAATGTAGGATGGTATAGATGAGAAATATCCATTGAGGGGAAAAGTATCCTTTTTTTAAAGATCAATTTGTAGAGTGACACATACCCCACCATTAAAGAAAAGTTATTCAAAACTTTTGTAGTGGCAAAGAACTAACTACCATCAGCATCTGCTAATTGGAGATGCCTCCTTGACAAAGTACACAACTCATAATCAAGCTTACCAGTTTAAAGAGTTCCTTTACCAGTATTTTCCCTCTCTTTGGCTCCTTCCCTCCAAAGTAACATATCTCATCAAAATCCTAAAGTATGAGAGATAGGGGAATGTTCCATGTCATGTGCCTTAAGTCATCTACTGTTAACATATTTGATTTCTTTTTGTGGATGACCCTGCACATAAGTAATAAGGAAATTTGTGTCCATTGGGGACCAAGCCCCATCACTGACTTGGATCTGCCTCGTGCATCAAACTAATTATGTCATTCACAGTAATTGATGACTATTAAGTTTGGTATGGTCTCAAATAACATCTAAGGGCTTTAACAACATTAACCTGATTTGCCCTGACAACATTAACTACTGATGTATTTGGCCTAGCAGTATTAACTGCTTTTGGCCTAGTAGTATAAAATTTTCCCTTAGCAGTATTAACTTTTTCATTAAAATTTTTGTTAGCTAATGTTGTTCTTATTTGATAGGGCCTCTTTACAGTTGATTGTGCTGATTTAGAAAAACATGATATTAGTCTAGCACTATAAATTGTAGTTTTGGGATGAGCAGTATTAACAGACCTAGTAGTATTAAGTGGTCTTAAGCCAGTTTTCATTAAAACTTCTTTTGGAACCATGTTCTTGTGAGCACTAGGGTGAGCCTTTTTTAGTTTTGAACAATAGTAATCCGCCTGTATAATTATTCACGATACCACCTTTCCTTTTGATTGGTAATTACAGTTAGCTGACATGGTCAAAACTTCCACAGACAAAACAAGCTTTATTGTACATCACAAAGTCACTTCCTAGTTGTTGGGACTTTTGATTATTCCAGTTTCTTTGATTTCCCCTAGGACTTTATGACATGTACATTTTATCATACTTAACTGGTTTCCTAACTGGTTTTTCTTGTTGTTTAGGTCTAACAAATTCTATCTTAGCAACAGTAGAAAAATAGTTTTCTTCTCTAACTTATCATCTGACACCAACTCCTCAACCAGTGGGGCATCAGGAGATTCCCTAACCCCATTAGAAATATCTTCATCATCACTATTACTTGTCTTAGGTTCATAACCTTTTAACTCAGGCTGTTGAAACTCCTCTAGACCAGAGTAGGACAAATCAAGATTTAGGGGTGAAATTAATCCTGTATGGGGAGGTGTAACAACATTGTAGCTTACAAACCCCACACCCTTTCTACTTTTATCAGTTATCTAATCCCTATTAATTTGTCTAGACTCTTAGAAGCATTATCAAAATTTTCAATTTTAAGTTGATTGCTTTTTTTTCTTGCTTAAGCTTTTCTAACTCACTTTTAAGCATACTAATTTCTAAGTCTTTATATGAGATATCTCTTTTTAAAACAACAAGTTGCTCATAAAAAATAACCTCATTCTTTTTGTAAAAGGACAAGTTCGTCTTCTAGAGATGCAACCCTTCTGTTATTCGTGCTAAATTGAACTCAGATTTATTAGAACTAGATTTTAAATCATCATAGTTGAAGTTTTAAGAGTTTCAACGCTTTTGTAGACAGGTTTTGAATCAAGTGTTTGTCATTTTGTACCTCTGAGTCTGAATAGCCATAAGATCCTTGTTTGTCGGGACTTCATTATCTACCATATAGCTCCAGTCAAACATGCTTCATCAATCGGCCACCATGGCTTTGGAAGAAGTTTTGCCACATTTACTGTCCTTCTTAGAGTTGTCTTGATTCTGCAATCTTATTCCTAGGTCCTCTGCTGTCCCTTGCAAAGTGTCCTTATTCATATGCTAGTTGAAAAACACTCACTTTCGATTTTGTCTTATCCAGCTATGTCACTACCTTTGATTAGTGATTCTTGTCTACCAGTTTCTTTTGGAAAAACATTTTTGGCCTCATGCTCTTAGCAAATGCTAAAATGCCACTTCAAATCTTTATCGTCTAAGTTTATCCTTCATGGATTTGTTCAAGGGGTCCTCATTGTACGAGTGGAGGACCATTTAGGTTGATTGGCTTAAAAAATTTGCCATAACAGAGGCATATTAGCAGTACTAACTTGAGTACTAGCAATGCTAACTTGAGTGCTAGCAGGACTAACTTGAGTATTTGTAGTACTAACTCTATAAGCAGTATTAACTTCATTAGTACTGCTAGGGGATGACACAAAATCCATATTCTGAGAACTTGAGCTTGCAGTTCTTTTAACCACTTGTTCAACAATCTTGATATTGTTGTAGAGATTATCAAAGCTCATTGTGTCTAGATCAGGTTTATTCCTCCTGACCACAACATGAGTATTCCACTTAGAAGGCAGACTTCTTAAAAAATTTCAAATTGAGATCTTCTTGTGAAATATTTTCACCCAATATAGCCTGCTGACTTACAATCTTTTAAAGCCTGTTAAAAATAGAGTCAAGAGACTCTGTGCTTGGAGCCTTAAAGTTCTTCATACATGTGATTTCAGAAGTGTCTTTTGAGTCTTCTTGTGGCTTCCATACCACTAATCTTGTTTGTTAGCAGCAAAAAAAGTCTTTAGCATCCTGGTACTGATTAAATATCATTAGATGTTCATAGGATAGTGCCATCAGTAACATACTTCTTACTTCAACATAATTCTTCTTTTGTACCTTTTTTTCAAGTAGTTACAGGACGGTATTAGTGTAGTTTGAGGTCCCATCGTATTGCGTTGTTTTTAAGCTTTGGTTTGAATGAGTTTCCATCTCTATGACATCCCGTAAGCATAGTCTTGTATGAAAGTATGCTAATCCTTAGCTCACATATCCATATTCACCTGTTTTGAGGAATGGGCAACTTTACTGTAGTAGTAGTTGAGCTGTATTTAGATCCTTTTGCTTTGTGTGTAAAAGGGTTCTTCTTGTTAGTTCTCTTTAGATCTTAGTTTCAGAAACACTAAGCTCTGATACCACGTGTTGATATCCATAATTTAGGTCGATTCTTAGCTTGTAAAGGTTTATGTTATTTGGATTAGGATCCAAAACAACTATGCTAGAAACTTTATGAATACTAAAGAGTATACAGAATCTACTCTTTAATACTTAGAAGAATATTAATAAAACTAATGAAACTAAAAAAAAAAAAAAAAAATATGTGCATGAAACAATGATATTTAAGAAAAAGCTCAATATATTTTTTATCACTAATACGGTACTCTGTGTAGTATAGGTTTACACCTTGAAAAGTATATAATCAAAAAACGTCTATGTAACACCATAACCTAGGATCTCCTTTTATACACTAAGGAGTCCTTTACAAGATAACTACAAATCTTCTATAATATTAATCTTATACGTATCTTTCTAACTTTATAAGATATACAATAAATAAGTCAATACAAATCACTTGATACGTCTTTATGACTTTAGCAGTCTTAATCTTCATCCAACAGTTTTAAGTCCTTCAGCAGTCTTAAGTTAGTACTAGCAGTACTAACTTACTCTAGCAGTACTAACTAAGTCAATACAAATCACTTGACACGTCTTTATGCCTTGGCAGTACTAAGTATGAAGACTTTTAATTCCTAACAATTCTCCCCTAAACTTATGATTTACCTTCAAATCATCAAGTTTCTTGAATTAAACCTTGTTCTCTGAGAGGATTTTCAAAACTCTTATCTCTTGGTCTCTTCAACATACATGTATATATTCCTAAGAAGTTCTTGGACATTTCATTATCTTGATCCCCAAGAAAGAGCTTTTGCGTACAACATCAATGTAAGAGTTCCCCTTGACAATGGATACTCTTCTCTACCAGCATATAGATGTCTATTCCCTTCTATGTAGATACATGATGGACTCTACATGAATCATATAGCTTCCAAGTTAACATCTGAATATGCTTTTGAAAGCTTATTAACTCATCATCTGTATTGGTTCCAAATAATTCTCTTCAATCAACCCATATCTCTCCTTTCTTTTTCATCTGTTGGGTTTTGTTGAAATTGACATCAAAACCACCCATCATACTCAAATTCCTCAAAAACAAACTTCTCTTTAACCAGACTTCCATAGGACGTCAATAAGTCCATCCTTGTCAAAGGCTTTCAGCATATCATCAAAGAATTGATGTACCTCAGTATGATTTCCAACTCTGATGATCCTCCAGTACTTTTTAATGCCTTTAGTGTAAATCTCCTAGTCAATTATTGGATATTTAGTTTGTAAGGTTCAATTTCATCCCTTTGATCTGGAACATTTTCTTTTTTGTTGTAGCTCTTCTTAGTGATAGTTCATCTGCGTCTTCATCTCTTGGTTTTCAGCTAGTTAAGGAGCTTTCATCAGTTTTTGCCTCTTTAGAAATTTTCTTAAGCAAGGTTCTTATTCTGCACCCTTTTTGGAACTTCACCAGCTTGCTAACTCAGGAACTGCTCTGTCAACTTCATTCTCTATTGGAAAAAGTGTTTACACTCCTCATTGTTGTTTCAAACAAAGTCTTGATCTCATCAAATGAATAACCTCTCAATTGCTGCAGTGTATAACCTCCTATGTGCTTGATATAATTAGACATATAGGTTCTCTGTTGAGCCTGTGTGGGTGGCTTGTGTAACACCCTCAATTTAGCTCGGTCAGCGGAAGGGTCCAATGGTGTTACATCCTTAGCTACTATAAGCTAAATCATAGAAAAACGACTCAAAAAAGGGCGTTTTATGAAGATTCAATTCATTTGAATAATAATGGTTTAAACATCTCGGTCCCAATGTTTAACAACATCACACAACGTTTTACAAAACATTTTCAAGTGTATAAATTATTTAGCGGGATACATATCTCCATCACGAATTACTTCAATGGGGACTGAGATAAACATTGCTAAAAGTCAACATAATGTTGAGAGAATCCATTGAGTTTATATTTTAAACAATAAAAAATCTTTTCCAGAAACACATGTATCATTTTTCATTATTCATTGGGATATAACGAAGGCTGTGCCATAACATAGTTATATCGGGGGGATTATTATAAGCCTCATGACATTCGCAACTTACCTTTTATTCAATATCAAATGCCCATATACACTCTCGCTATACGTTGTTCTTATTCTCTATACAATGCATCCGTGGTGTCATATTTTCCCGACAAAAGTCGTTAGCTAGTCGTTAGGATCGGAGAGTGGTATTAGCCTCCATATAGTACATTGAATGTAATAAGAGTTATGCCTGTTCCACTGGCAATTAACAATTCATGATATTTCAAGTTGTGGGACTTTCTTTTTTATGCGAGTTAAGTAACTTTATCACATATCAAGGTATAGCATTATATTGTGGTCCTTGTATTTCTATTTTTAAAATCAAAATGTTTATTTCCCTCGCAGTATTTATAATAACAAATTTTAAATAAAAACTGTAGAGGCGAGTTGAACTCATGATAGATGTCTATCCTTTCAGAAGAAAAAAGTAATGGCAATAGTCGAACTTGGACGTCGGCACGTAATCACCCAGAACCTATACAAATGTATGGGTCTTAGGTTTCTAGTCGATAAAATAAAATTCACAATTTAAATATGTATATATACATGTATCTTATATGATGATCAACAATTTATAATTCCAAAGTTTGATTCTCATAGTCTTCTTATGTGTTAACATTGTACTACTTAGCTCATTTTCCCTAGTTTACACCAATTTTTGTCTAAAGCCCAATAGGCCCATTTTATGAGTCCATTAGTAATATTAGTCCTCACATTTTATAAGTCCAAGACAGATCTTAATCCCATTTAATTGGGCCAAGTGGAATTGGGTCCAAAGTTAGTCAATAGGTCCATAATATACAATTTGGGCCTAATGGCCCGAGTATGGTTAATATAGTCCAATTTAAGCTTGTGTATGAAGTTTATAGTAAATTTCCGGGTTCTAGATGTCGGGTTAAGTTATTATCAGTAGGTTCATTCATATAAAAGTTCCCCAAAAGTGGTCCTACCATCTTCGGGTTTTAGTCGCATTAAACGCTTTCCATTTTTAGTATTGATCTAGACGTAAAAAAATTTATATGTTTATGGCTTACAAAAATAGTCATATCTTTCAAACATATTGGTTTATACTTATAAATTTACATTCTAGTTTCATTTTTATATGTTTATTACTACATCTATAAGTCATTTTTTTACTAATTTTTAATAAATATATTAATTAAGGTCACTTCATCATACAAAGGTCAAGTTGGCATTTTTGGCTGAAAATTCACTTTCACAATTTTTGATGCCATTTTCAAACCATAATGAGTTGGTTGACCATCCAATTGGTACAGATCCTACATGATTTTATCTAGGTCTCATAGTTATAGGGTTTTAACCAACTCAGTACGTAATCATGACTTTTTATACGTTCTGTCAGCAAGTCAGATTTGATGTCTTTTGGTAAATGGTTCATAACCTTGGTCAATTTTTACATTCCATTGAGTATCCAATTAGCCACATTTCTCATCATCAATTCTCTAAACCTTGGGTAAATCAAATCAAGTCTAATACATATGTAAAAATCAGAACTTACTGTTTACAACATGAGTAGTCTCCTTAAATTTCTATGAGTTCTAGCAAAGTTTTAGTGGTAGATTAGTCATTTTCACCTAGATCTACACATGCATGCTACATTTTTATTTACTTGATCATCAAAGCAAGCAACGAACCCAAATAACACCCCCAACCTTAAATACATGTTTTATACATCGAAATAGAAATCAAAATTATAACAAAACTTATGAATAGTTTTACCACAGAAAATGATGACTGCATGCATCAAATGATCAACAATTAAAACAAGAATTGACTTCAAGCTTGTGTAGTCGTTACCATATTATTTTAGATCACCATTTTTATTATCCATTGCATGTCGTATATTTTTAGTGGAAAACGTAGGAAATAACGAGGGGATTCGGAAAATATAAGTTGTTCGGATTGCATGTACTTTTTCTGGCGACCACGGCGGTTTCGGTTTTCGGTGGCGGTGACGAGCGGCGACGGCGGTGGTGGATGTTTTCGTTGTGACCGGAAAAGTTTTCCTGGTGATGGTGGTGGAGTAAGAGAGAAATGTGTGTTTTATATTTATAAAAATGAAAGACATGAGGAAGTAAACTTCCTTTTATATATATCTTGCAATAGTTTGGATTTTGACAATAAAAAATCCTTCCCTCTTTTCAAAAATTAGTTTGTGACACTAATGAACGTTTTACTTAAAAGAAAAATCATTATTTATCGTGGCTCGGATTAAACTTCCTGAGGACCATTTTTATTTTCCGTTACACTTTTTATTTTAATTTCTAATCATTAATAATGGTACATTTTTAAAACATTAGTTCGGCTCAAGACAAGGAACAAAGACGACGTTTGTAAAAATAATAAAATTTCAAATTTCCATTCGAAATAAAATACGAAATAATTATTTACGACAAATAAAATTTTAAATGTCGACGTTTGTTTATGAAAACTCACAAAATAAAACGAATGCAACAAAATTATTTCTACGGCATTTTTGAAAATATAAACGTCGATGCCTTACGTAGAATTCGTCGGTTCTTTGTAAAAGTCGCGTAATTTACGAATGTAAGCCCTAATTCTCCCGGTTAGTCGTGAGTTCATATCTCAACATAAAAATGAAAATTATAATTAATACTCGAGAAATAAATAACGATCTGAAATTGACGGATTGTCACAACTTGTTCCTCCTTTCTTTAGCTCTTTGTACAGAAAAATACCTCTTTCTCTGATTGATAAGCTCTGCAAGCATTCTTGCTTGGTCAGCTTCAGTGTACTTTTCTCTTTCCTCTACTTATAACCTCTGCACTAACTCTTCATTAGCTTGAACTCTAGCTTGTATGTCTTCCCATTCTTCAACATTAAAAGAACTAGCTGCTTCATGTACCATGGCAATCCTCTACATCTCTTCTTCCTCAAGTTCAGCTTGCAATCTCACAGCTGCTTCAAAACCAGGTATTTCTTGTTCTTGCTGCAACTTTGTCTTGGTGTGTACAGCTTCAGATTCATCATTTTACCTTTAACTTTGTCTTTTAACTGCACTCTTCAGATATACCACCTTTGTCTCAGCCATAGTTAATTTTTAGCAGTAGGAACTTAGTATTTCATGTAGGACGACAGTAAGTACTAACAACAATAACTAGAATAGTCAGTAACTGCTGCACCAGCAAGTTGTAACTGGCTAATTTCTTAGCAGTACTAAATTCTTTCTCTGAGTAAAAACTTATAGCAGCATCAAAAATCATAGTCAAACTCATTATCATGCTCATACCTCCCCTGAATCTTAATCATGTGTGATACCAATTGAAATGCTATGGATTTGATCTATTTTAGCTATTACCTCCCCTGTTTGGAGATCTCCAAAATCATCTCATCACCAGAGTCAACAATTCTTGCCCTTCTTCTAGCTGGACTGGACTGAATTGTTTTCTCCTACTTTTTCACCTTTTGATAAGCCTGGTATAAGCAGCACCATATATTTGCTTGGTCTGCTTCAAGTCTGTCTCCAAGCTCTCCAATTTCTTTGACAATGTTGTACAATAAACCATCAATTCTTGGAGTGTCATACTGTCCTCCCCACTTCCAAGTATGTTAACTCTTGAGAGACGTATATTATTAGACTGTTTAGATAACCTCTCAAACTTAGTTTGAGCAGGTCTGTCCCCTAATATGGTATCTTGGCACCTGGAACTACCACCTGAACCAATTCTCTGAGGAAAAGGGTCATTAGGTATTGTCGTGGATTGGGTCCTATTTTTGTTACCATTCCCCTGCTCTGCATCTATGCTCGTAGCTAGTAGTGGAGCCCTTACCACACGGTTCCCCTCTCCTCATGGACGGTCCCTCTTCTAAAGGGTCACTAAAAGTAGGAGATTTGGGCTGGAGGAACCATAGATTCCTGTACTGGTTGTTCTCCTTAGATGGTTGATTTGATGATATTGGTGGTTGTTAAGGTTCTGCATGAAGCACTAGGTGGGTGTTCAAGATAAGACTCAACTGGGTGTGTTGATCCTTTACCTGAACAATTAACCCTGAACATTATTGCAGCGAGGAATCAAATAGAATGTTTTCCCTAGTATAACCCTTAGAAGCCCTCTTCATATTGCTAAAAAGTTTTTGAGTATGGGTAGGAGCAATATAAAGTCTTGTGTAAGGTCGAAGCAGTCTCTTGTGCTTGTTAAAAAAACACTTGAATAAATCTTGGATACATTAAAAATTTGTGTTTACTATCCAAGTTTTTCACCATACCATCAAAAATCAGTTTAGAAAAAATAAATTTCTTATTAGTGGCGAAGCAAATAATAGCAGTTGCTATATTGCTACTAAATTGTTCCTAAGAGGTTTTTTTAGGACTTAGACAATGTAGGATGGTATGGATGAAAAATATCCATTGAAGGGAAAAGTGTCCTTTTTTAAAGGTCAATTTGTCAAAAGTTGACACATACCCCATTAAAGAAAGTTGTTCAAAGATTTCCATAGTTGGCAAAGAACTAATACCATCAGCATCTGCTAATTGGAGATGCCTCCTTGACAAAGTACACAACCTCAAAATCAAGCTTACCAGTTTTAAGAGTTCCTTTACCAGTAATTTTCTCTCCTTTAGCTCCTCCCCCAAAGGTAACATATCCTCCATCAAAATCCTTGAAGTCTGAGAGATTAGACATGTTTCCATGTCATGTGCTCTTAAGCATCAACTGTTAACATATCCTTGATCTTCTTTTTGTAGATGACCCTGCACATAAAAATAAAGAAATTAGTTTCCTTTGGAGACCCAAGCCATCAGTGACTTGGATCTGCCTCGTGCATCAACATAATTATGTCTCTTTAAAGTAATTGATGCACTATTAAGTTTGGTAGATCTCCAAACCCAACATGCTGAGGCCTTAATAACATTAACCTGATTTGCCCTAACAACATTAACTACTGCTGAATTTGGCCTAGCAGCATTAACTACTTTTGGCCTAATAGTATAAAATTTTCCCTTAATAGTATTAACTTTTTGGCTAAAATTTTTGTTAGTTAACGCTGTTCTTATTTGATAGGGCCTCTTTACAGTTAATTGTGCTGATTTAGAAAAACATGACATTAGTCTAGCACTATAAACTGTAGTTTTGGGATGAGCAGTATTAACAGACCTAGTAGTATTAAGTGGTCTTAAGCCAATTTTCATTAAAACTTCTTTAGGAAAATGTTCATGTGAGAACTAGGGTGAGCCTTTTTTTAGTTAGAACAATTGTAATCGCCCTTGTATAATTATTCACAAGATACCACCCTTTCCTTTGATGGTATAATTGCAGTCAGCGACACTGGTCCAAAACTCCACAAAAAAAAACAAGTTTTATTGTACATCACAAAAGTACTTCATAGTTGGTTTGGGACTTTTATTTATTCCAGTTTCTTTTGATTTCCCCTTGGACTTTGTGAAAGTACATTTCGCATATTAACTGGTTTTCTAACTGGTTTTCGTTGTTGTTTAGGTCTAACAATTCTAGCTTAGCAACAGTTGAAAAAATAGTTTCTTCTCTAACTTTATCATCTGAACACAACTCCTAGACAGTGGGACATCAGGAGATTCCCTAACCACATTAGAAATATCTTCATCATCACTATTACTTGTCTTAGGTTCATAACCTTTTAACTCAGGCTGTTGAAACTCCTCTAGACCAGAGTAGGACAAATCAAGATTTAAGGGTTGAAAATATAATCTGTATGGGGAGGTGTGGCAACAGAATTATAGCGTACAACCCCACTCCCTTTCTACTTTTATCAGTTATCTAACTCCTCCTTTTATTTGTTCTTGACTCTTAGAAGCATTATCAAAATTTTCATTTTTTAAGTTGATTGCTTTTTTTTCTTGTTAAGCTTTTCAAATACTCACTTTTTAAAGCTTACTAATTTCTGAGTATTTATTTGTGTATATCTTGTAATACATACAGTTGCTCATAAAAAATAAACCTCATTCTTTTTTGTAGAAGACAAGTTGCTCTTCTAGAAATGCTAACCCTCTTTTATACGTAGCTAAATTAAACTAAGATATATTAAAACTTCATTCTTTTTCAAAACCATCAAGTTGAGTTTTTAGTGTTTCAAGCTTTTTAGACGGTTTTTGAACAAGTTTGTCATTTTGTACCTCAGAGTTCTGAAATAGCCATAAGAGCCAGTTAGTAGGGACTTCAATATTTACCATATCAAGCTCCAGTCAAAACCAGCTTTCATCAATAGCCACCATGGCTTTGGAAGAAGTTTCTTCCACATTTACAGTCCTTCTAGAGTTGCCTTGATTCCTGCTATCTTAGTTCCCAGGTCCTCTGCATTCCCTTGTAAAGTGTCCTATCTTGTGGCAGTTGAAACACTCCACCTTCGATTTGTCATATCTAGTTGTGTCACTCCCATTGATAGTGATCTTTCTACCAGTTTTTTGGAAAAACCTTATTGTCCTCATGCTCAGCAATGCTAACAGCCACTTCAAATCCATATATTCTATGTTATCTTCATGGATTTGTTCAAGGTCCTCATGTACAAGTTGAGACCCATTTGGGTGATTGGCTAAAAATGCATAAACAGTGGCATCACTTATGTTAGCAAGTACTAACTTGGGTACTAGCATTTGCTAACTTGAGTGATAGCAGGCTAACTTCGTGTATGTGCGAGTACTAACTCCATAAGCAGTATTAACTTCATTAGTACTGCTAGGGCATGATACAAAAGCCATATTCTGAGAACTTAAGCTTGAGCTTGAAGCTTGCTTTTTTTTAACCTAATTGTTCGGTATTTATGTTTTCTTTTTCATTGTTTTAGTATTCGTTCACAATCTTGATATTGCTGGTAGAGATTATCAAAAGCCTCATTATGTCTAGATCACGGTTTTTCTTGTACAAACATTGAGTATTCCACTTAGAGGCTGACTTCTTAAAATTTTCAAATAGTGATCTTCATGGTGAATTATTTTAACCCAAGATATCCAGCTGACTTACAATCTTTGAGTGTTTAAAATAGAGTCAGAAACTCTGTGCATGGAGCACTAAAGTTCTCATACATTTGCTTCAGGAGAGTCTTCTGAGTCTTCTTTGTGGCTTCATTACCACTAAATCTTGTTTGTATAGGAGCAAACAAAGTCTTAGCATCCTTGTATTGATTAAATGTCATTAGATGTTTATTAGGAAGTGTCATCAGTAACATACTTCTTACCTTCACATCATTCTTCTTTTGAACATTTTTTTCAGTAGTTACAAGACCTGGTTTGAATGAGCTGCTGGTTTGAATGATGGTTTCCAATTCTCTATTGACATCCATAGAGCATAGTCTTGATACTTGAAGTATGGTCAATCCTTAGGCCTCCATCACTTCATATTCACCGTTGAAGAATGGCAACCTTTGTAATAGTAGTAGTTGTGAGCTGTGTTTAACTGGAAAACTGCTACATATGGGAAGATCAGGGTTGATGACGGTCTTTACGACCTCGGATCTGTTGACGCTGAATTCCCAGCTATTGTGATTGACGATACCATTACACCTTAGGATACACTTCCGTGCAAATCTTAAGTAAGTACTCTTGTCAACAATGAAATTGACTTTAGAATATCATTTGACGAAACCGATGATGAGGATTACACAATAATTTGTGATAAAAACTTATTTTCTTATAAAATGATTTATGTCAACGATTTGCAAACGGATTCAGAAAATGATAATGAAAAAGTCATGCCTTCAATTCCATCACCTAAGCCTATGACCAGTTATATTAATGATTTAGACTTCTTTAAAGATTTCGAGAATGAATTTCCAGCCATTGTTTACAATGATGCTCAAACGTCTAAATCAGATTTATTAACTGAACCAATTTTAAACCTCCAATATATCGAAGAATTTGATTTAAATGACGAAACATCAATGTCTGAATATGATGAAGAGGAACAAAATATTTTGTACTTTAATGATATATTCCCTTTTACCATTATTCGTCCTGATAATTTAAAATCAGAAAAAGACAATGATAAAAATGATATCGATTTAACACAGTCTTTATTGGATAATGAAATTATACATGGGTCAACTATGCTCTTTGAAACAAGTCACGATAAAGTCACTAAAACTCTCAGAACGAAAAGTTTTTTCATAAACTTAAAAGTAAAGATCATGATTTGGAAATATTACGCAAACGGAATGCTATTCCATCTCATTATGAATTTATGTGTGCCATTTGGCGTTCTGTTAAACCCTAAGCGGTATTATAAGGATGGTGATTGTGCAATAATGTTGCGGAGGCCAAGGTATGTCTTCTTTGCTTTATTTTTGGAAAATTGGTCTCCAAGAATGGATACGGCGTATTCGGGTAAAACCAATACGGCGTATCCACTGTTTTCAACAAAAGTTGACTAAGTCAACATAATCCGCCAATACGGCGTATTATACATCTCGATACGGCATATTGAATTTGGGTATAAAACCCTAATCAATATGCCAGATCTGATTTTACCACACACTTTCACTCTCACACACACACACACGAAATTTTTACCAAACCAAATCTTGGAGATCATTTGTTATTGTAATCATACACTCTTTTATCTCAATCCTACGGTAAGTGTCTCACCCCTTTCTTTCCTTTCGATTTACGTTTTCAAACTTAAATTAGGGTTAGGGTTTTGATAGTTGGTGATGTGTTTGTTTGTATGATTGAATGCTTTACCCCTCCCCTGACTTAGACTAGGATAATTTTAAGCGTTGTGGTTGGGTTAGAATGGGGTAAACTGGGAACCCCCTTTCATTTTCATACTGCATAATCAATACGACGTATCCACTCACATAGATACGGCGTATTGACAATTTTTACCCAATTTTAAAACCTCAATACGGCGTATTCATTAAATTGAATACGACGTATTGATGAGAATGGGATCTTGAATCTTAAAACCCATACGATGTATTGATTAAAAATCTATACAGTGTATTGAAATATAGATCCTTATATGGCATATCTACTTTTGAATACGCCGTATCCACCCTCAAGACAGAAGGTTTTAAATTCTATAATCTTTGTGCTTTCTGTCGTTAATTTTACAGATATGGCACCCTTTCCAACGCGTGAGCAGATACACCAATTTCTCATGTATGAGGGGTTGGAGTATTCTGATGCAGATATTACCGATTTCGATGCGAGATTAGCTAGGATTCATAGGAGAGAGGTGCACAGGGTGCCGGTATTTAATTTTGGGGGATTGCCAGATTTTATGGCTGAAGGGTTGACTACTAGGATGTTGATGGAGCATCGGGATGATCAGGGTGTTAGGTTGTTTACTAGTAGGGCCTGAAGGAGGCTTTTTGATATTAGGGGACCATTGGTTCATGAGCTTATCTTGGAGTTTTATAGTACAATTAGGTTTGGTTAGGCCATACTTGATTTGGATACGCTTGGGACTCTACAGTTTTAGTTGGGAGGAACTAAGAGGTGTATGAGCTGGAGAGAGTTTATTTTAGCCCTGGGACTACACACCAATGAGGAGATATAGACGGCTGGGTTCGGTGCTTACTGGGCCGGGAGTGCCAGACAGATCCCCGACAAGGGGGATCAGAGGGATTATTGGATAGGGATCTCATCTGCTGGATATTTCCTTGGCACAGCCCAGTCTTACACTGTGATTTGGGATCCTATTCTTAGGTTGTGCCATAGATTGATAGCTTGCAGTATTGCTGGGAGGAGTTAGGCACCTGAGAAGGTGACCGCGACAGATTTGTTTTATCTGAGGGGGATGGATGTTGACTCAGTCAACGTTCCTTATCTATTAGCGAGGTATTTGAGGTTGTTTGCTGCTGGGAGGAAGAGCGAGGCTCATATTTCTGGTGGACAGTTTATGGCTAGATTGGCTGAGCATTTTGGGCTTTTGACTGCAGAGATACTGGGAGGATTGACGGTTATTGCCCCTAAGCTTCTGATCATTGATATGGCCGAGTTGGTTAGGCTGCAGATTTGTGTTGAGATTAATGATACATGGGCCTAGGTGGCCATGGGACCAGAGAGGCAGCCCGATGCTATAGCTGGTGCCCCTGCTATAGCTGAGGATGCTCCTGCTGTTGGCGAGGGTGACCACGGCTGGTGCCCCCGGGGTGGCTCAGGATGCCTCAATTATTGATGAGGGTGGCCAGGCTATTCCGGCACCTATACTGGCACCTCAGAAACCACCTCTGCCACCACCAGTTCCTGCCAGGACCATGCCTCAGAGGATGTCCAGACTAGAAGAGGATGTATATGAGATTCGTGGGGCATTGATCGAGCAGCGCGAGGTGATTGATGCGATGGCTCGTGATTTTTCTAGATTTAGTACATGGGTGACTACTGGACTAGGACGGATGATAGACAGGGTAGGAGTTACCTATACACTATATTCTTAGACCCATATATCCTACCAGAGGCGCGTCAGACAGAGGACTGGCGAGGCCAGCACCTTTGCAGCTCAGCAGGACCCACATCAGCCAGACCCATGATCCCTCCTACCTTTATCTTTTGTATTCATTTGTACATTTATTATTATTCATGTCGTGATGTATCTAACTATAAAACAGGTTCCCATATTTTTGCATATATATCATGATATGACATTATGATTTGTTTGTATGTGATAGAATCAAGCTTGACAGTAAGTTCAACACCATAGTTCATGAATAAGTTACGAAACCAAGCAGGATATTTACACTAAATGCAAGAATGGGAATGAGAGATGATTTCAAATGA
>BQNB010079077.1:0-30356 GCA_026074375.1 Tanacetum coccineum
ATTAAATACTGTTTGACTAATTTTCAATCAGCATTAATGTTATTCCAGCTTTGTCTTGCAGGTCTTCCATCTTTAATATAGCATTAAATATTAAGATTAGGCATCACTTTATAAGAGATGCCAATGAGAAGAACTTGATACAGGTGCTGAAGATTCACACCAATGATAATGTGGCTGATTTACTAACCAAGGCATTTGATGGACCAAGATTTGAGTATCTGGTGGTCCATATTGGAATGGTAAATCCCTCTTTTGTGAATTGAGGGGAGGTATAAGCCTAAGGGGAGGCTTGTTGTTGTATATTTGTAAATTCTAACTTTCTTGCAGGTGGATATATTGGTTTTGGGATACTATTTTTCTGTGATTGCAGTATCAATACTGGCTGGCTAGGTGAACATTCTTCCTGCTGACATAAAGAAAAAAACGATTGGTTTCTGCTGGTCGTACTATGGTTCTGCTGGTAGTTATCCTTTCTGCTGGACGATTGGTTTCTGCTGGTCTACTATGTCTGTTGGTAGTATACCTTTTCTTGCTAGGGCGATGTTTCTGCTGGTCGAAACTATGGTTCTGCTGGTAGTTATCCTTTCTGCTGGACGATTGGTTTCTGCTGGTCGTACTATGATTCTGCTGTAGTTATTCATCTTGCTGGATGCTTTACATGCTGGTAGCTATGGATTTATGCTGCTGAATCCCGCCGTACAATTCTGGTGGCCATACTTCTGCTGGGGATCATTTCTCTCTGATAGGTGAATGAATCCTGCTGTCTGCATGTTCTGCTGTTTGGATGTTGGGATGACTCTTTCTAGCTGGCTGAAAAATATTCATCATTGCTCGCCTGAGTAGTTATGCTGCCGTACATCTATTCATGCTGCTGGACTGTTTGTGCTGGTAGTATCATGTTCCTGCTGGCTGACTTATTTCTGCTGGTAGTAACCTGTTTCTGCTGTGCTCAGTTTGATATTGCTGGTTGGTTGGCCTCTGCCACTAGTCACTTGGTTTCTGCTGGTAGTCTCCATTCCTGCTGGTGTAACCAATGTATCTTGCTAGCCTGAATAGTTTGTTGCGCTCACAATAATTCATTCGTTGCTTGCCTGTTTTCATGCTGATTTTTTTAAGACTGGTTACTCTGCTGAATTGACTTTTTACCTGCTGGTCTTAAAAATAAAGTTGAATAGTTTTTTCGTATTAAAATCTCTATTATATGATTTGGCGGTCACCACTGTGCCTGAACAGTGGCGACAAGTTGATTTTCACTCAATTACGTTCAACATCCAAGTTTAAAATTGTACCAATCAAATTAAAAAGTTAACTTTTCACTCATTGGATATAATAACCTAAATTATAATCCCAAATCACTTTTCATCTCTCCCACACACACATACACCAAAATCTTTTGCCTTTTATACTCTGTTTCTTCAACCTAAATTCATTACTCACCAATGGCGGCACTCCAGTACAAAATGACAACAACAGAATGCGCTTATTATGGGGGAGGGAAGGTTTCCGAGGACTTCACGATATCCTCAGCTATTTGGAACCACCTCCATTAAGGTACGCTATTAACACAATGATCCTTCGACGGTTTTGACTTCATTGGTCAAACTATTTGGGCAACAGCTACAGTCCCCAAATGCTGCTGGGGCTCGTGACCTAGTTGCAACTATTGACGGCCGTGAGGTGGTCGTGACTGAGTCTCTAATTAGGGCTCAGTTACAACTTGACGATGCCAATGGCATCTTTGACATGCAAATTGATGAGATTTCTTGAGGAATGGGGGCTATGGGTATCCGACGAGAGATAGAACCCTATACTTTTTCATAAGCACCAGTTATCTCCTCAAGGAGCTCTCTGGTGCTTCCTGCTGACAGGATTGGTTTCTGCTGGTCGTACTATGGTTCTGCTGGTAGTTATCCTTTCTGCTGGACGATTGGTTTCTGCTGGTCGTACTATGGTTCTGCTAACAGAATCGCTTACTTGGGGAGGGAAAGAGGTTCCGAGGACTTCACAGATATCCTCAGCTATTTGGACCACTCTCCATTAAGGTTTTTACAAATGCTTGTGGCCATCGAGACAGCTGACCGAACCCCTAGACCCACTTCTGGTTTTACTCGGAAACTGTTTTCTAATATGAAATTAAAATGGGAGGGTGAGGAAATACCTTTGACACCACCCATGCTTGCCATTGCTGTTGCTGGCAATGATGCTGCTAATGAGCACAATGTTGCTACTGATGAAGCTGCTGGTAGCGCAGCTGAGGCGCACCCTGTACCCCATTCTCCTCCGGTTTCCCCTGTTAGGGACCCATCACCGGAGAGGCAGTCTGCATCTGAGAGACCACCTTCTCTTTCACCGACTCCCCCAGCTCAGACTTCTCGCCTTGCGGAGCCCTTAGTGTTTGGCCCTGCACCCAGACCAGCTGGGTATGTAGACCCTGATGTCCTTGAACCAATTATTTTTGGTCCACAGCCCAGACCCTATGATTTTGTTGACCCTGCTCTTGAGGAACCCGTTATCTTTGGTCCCCCACCTAGGCCTGATAACTATATTGAGCCTGAGGACATTGATAATCTCGTTTCCATACCTGCTGGGCCCAATGATGCTCCTACACCAACAGCCGATGCTGCTGGTAGGGCAGAGGACCCTACTCTACTAACAAGTTTATCCAAGCTTGATATGGTGATATGGGGGCGTATAGACTCATTGGAAACAGAGCTGGGAACTTCAAAGAAAATCATGGGGGGAGCTATTTTGACACTTGTATCTCGAGTAAAGAAGTTGGAAAGAACAGTTAAACAGTTGAAGACAACACGTTTTGTGGGTGATGCTCCTCCCACAGAAGGGGATGTGGATATTCAAGATGATGTTGACCTTGACAGGATTATTCATCGTATGCATCTAAAGCTCTGGGTCACGATCAAGCTGTTGTTCCCTCTGTGGATATGGAGGAACGCGAGGAGGAGGAGGTTCCTCTTAGGCGTAAGAGGTCGGTTTATCGACGAGCCAGGACAGAGTTCCATACTCCGGCTTTTGCGCAGTTTCAAACTCCCCTTTCTGCTGCTGTTCTTTCTCCAGCAGCAGTCTCAGAATCTGCTGATCCTTCTGTTGTTGCTGATAAAGGAAAGGCTCATATGCCTGACTTAGATATTCCTGCTGAATTTGTTGCTGAAGATGCTCAAGCCAGGCAACGTTTCGAAGAAGAACAAGCTAGTGAACGCTTGGTTCAAAGGTTACAGGCTGAGGATTTAGCTCAGGAATACATGCCTAATGTTTTGAGAGGCGCGCAAAATAGCATTGGATGAAATCATGATGCGTTGATGACAGAAACAATGGCTGAATTTGATGTTGCAAGTTGGATCAAATCCTGCATTGGCACGTGAGTTATTGGGCACGGATGTCACTGAGGAAAACTTTGTTGAGCGCATGACTGCTATTAAGGATAAGAAGAAGCGAGCTCTGGCAGATCTACGTTATCGAGCTCTCAAGGGTAAGCCTATAAAGCAATCTGAGGTTACACAAATGATGCGTACCTTGGTTAAAATATCAAGTGGTGTGCATCTATATGGTTACTATCATTGATGACAGTGTCAAGGGCGAGGTCTAAACAAACAGTTGATTGAAGAGTACGAGAATATCTGCAGACGTCTTGAAAAGGATCGCTTGTTGAGTGCTCTGTATAAATCTATTCGACCAGCCTGTGCTATTTTGAGCCTCCTTCTAAAAGGACAAAGGGTTGCACGCGCTTCTTCACAGATTC
Source organism: Tanacetum coccineum (assembly GCA_026074375.1). NCBI lineage: Eukaryota > Viridiplantae > Streptophyta > Magnoliopsida > Asterales > Asteraceae > Tanacetum > Tanacetum coccineum. The sequence goes on from BQNB010079077.1 coordinate 3,755, forward strand.
TGTTGTTCCTGTGCCTACTCAAACATACCTGCTGATGATCATGATTCTGTGGCTGGTTAGTTGTTTTCATCCTGCTGTTCAGTCTCATCCTTTGTATGGCTCTGCTGCTCCCATTTGCTGGTGGTGTATTTTGTTGTTCCTGGTCTCTACTGTCTTACTTCATATGCAATGGATTTGCTGGTTTCAACACCGTGAGAGTGGAGTTCACATTTGCAGATTCTTGCTGATTGTTCGTCCCATCACCTGTTCTCTATCTGATCATACAATTGATGTTCTTGTTTGAACCCAAATCGGAGGTATTTAATGAGTTTTTCTTGGATAGTGATGAGGACGAGCAGATAGGTATGTCTCGAGTTGCTGCTGACCTGACTCGGATGACGAAGTGCTAGCTGAGATTCTCTTTCGGGGTCAGTATATTTCTGGTGCTGGTGTTGTGGTTGTGGACAAGCTCATGATGATGAGATTGTTGATTCCACGGGTTAAGGTTGAAACTAGATTCTGCTTTATGCCTCTTCTCCTCTCGGACTCGTCGTAACATCGTGAGTGAGAAGGATGACTATTTATGGGATACACCAGTTGAGATTTTTTCAGGTTCTGAGAAGTGAAAGTGATGATGACTTGGAGAATTTTATTCCTCCTCTTCAGCTATGATGCATTCAATGATTGGGAGATTGTGCGCTTGCACGCTTAAGTACCACTTTTTATCATGATGTATTATCAGGAAAATCGACGGCCAAAAAGTCCTTTTTCTACCTGAAAACAGTTGTACTCATGTCTTCGTGAGGATCTTCTTCTTTTTACGTCGTTCGGAATGAATGTGTAATTTTCGGCTGACCCAGATGTGGATGTTGGTTTGGACTCTGGAGGGGATGTTCAATCTGTGGTTGTCTGTCCTTTCATTCTGTTGGATGTGGAAGATTTTTGGAGAGAACACAAGTTGAATGGGTTGTGAGCAGCTGGAAGTTTGTATCCAGTAGCTCTGTTCATGTTTGGATCTTAACGAATGGGGAAAGTAACTGTGTTGTATATGTTTGTGGACAAGGTCTATCCTATCCGGGCTACACTGCTTGAACGGATGTTACGCCACAGGCTCACAGTTCCACCCTCATACTGTCGGGATGTTGTTGTTGCTGGGAATGTTATTCAGACAGTTCAAGCTGGCTTACGAGAATCCTATGAGTGTCTTGCATCTGTTCCTATGTAAGTTTGTGTCTTAGTTGGTGTTTGTTTTCAATAGTTTCGTTTTTGTTCTTATTTAAAAAAAATGTACTCTTAGTTAGTTTTATCGATAGTATAGTGTTGTATAACTTTGGTGTTAGTGCTTGCACTGCACGACAAATGGTTTTCAGCTCACCATGGCTAACAGCCAAGAAAGAGTCTGGCTCACCTTTGCAAACGGATTTGGTGTGTAACTCAAATCCGTTTGATAGCTGTAGTTAAGGGTTTGCTAAATATCTTTGGTTTCTTCTGATATGTGCTTAATTACAATATTCTTTTACCTCTAAAAATGAGCTTAAATGACCAAAAAAGACAAAAACTACCAATATATGTTTGTTTTTGCATTTGTATTGTGCAGGAAGTGGATATCAAAACAAAAAAGACAGAAATAACCAATCCCAAAATTGACACAAAAATGAGCATGAATGAAAAAGAACTGTTGCAAATCAAGGCCCAAAGTCCAAAATGTCAAATCAGAGTAAAATACTGAAGAATCAGCTAGTCAAACCGGCAGCCGATACTGAGAATACTATTGTTATGCATTCTTAACCCATCAGATGGACGGGAAAGACCATTAGTATATATGAAGAATGTGAAGACCAAATGGGCCCATCCATCATTTCAACAGCCCATTTGTGTGCATTTGGACAAAGACTGTGAAGACTTTGTAGGCCAAATCTAGCCAAGTTACAGCCATCTCAGCCATTGTACACAAAACCCACTTCATAACCTTATTGGGATTGAAAAGCCCAATAAAACCAAGCAATAAACCTTTATGGGCCCAGACACACTCAATTGGCCCAATACCAAAATCCATACCACCCCTTTCCCAACAGTTTCAGCTCCACACACCTTCAAGTAATCTCCCGCTCCACCCCTCACTCTTCCACACAAACCAATGACCTATAACCCTTTCCCCCCCCCATGGCAAAAAATCACACATCCGAATCCCCATCAATGGTTGAGATCAGAACAGACACAAAGAGAAGGCTAGGATTGCTTTGAGAGTTTGTACTCTCACAGCTAACACAAGACAAGACAAAGAAAGGGCAAAGAGAGCTTGTATAAAAGAGAAGAGAGCAAGCCGAATGCAACACACCATTTTATTTTTATGTTTTTAGCTTAATTTTAATTCAAAGTCTTTCTTTTTAATCATTTAAGTATAATTCAGTTCATGTAAAAGTTTTATGTTGTAACAATTTTCATTTTTATAAAGTTTAAAAGTTGTGGAAAATCACCATTGTCGAAATTTAAAGTATAATTTAAGCCTTTGTAATTCTGTTTAAATTGTGTAAACATGTGTTAAAAGTCATTAAAACTCACTTGTAATCCATCATCTTTGCCCTCTTTTACCAAAAATCAGCCAAAACTCCTTTTTTATAAATTAAGGTGGTGTTTGGTTTAACCTGAGAAAATGGTCTTATGGGGGTTTGTTTGGGTCAATTGGGTCCAAGCTCACTCAGCCAACTTTGGCTGAGTGTGTAGGCTTTATTAAGCCACCTTAATCACCAATTTTAGTTTAAAAATAAGTTTTTAGATTCCTTTTATATTCTGTCAATTTTCAATAAGCAAAAAGTGAGCTAAACCACTCAAGCTGCTTATGCAGCTTAAGCACACTTTGGTTGTGCTTATTTGACTGTTTCTAGCCAAATAAAAACTCACCTTGTTGCTTGTTTTTTAATTTGACTAGGCATAAGTCAAGATGTTGTGTATGCATGTGTGTTTGTGAATCAGCCATCTTTAAGCCCAATATCAGTGCTATTTAATTAAGCCCTAAGCCCTCATCTTTTGAATATAAGCTCACTAGTCACCCCTTTAATTCTGTTTGTGGTTTATTTTGGCTAAAAAGCTCTTAAGAGCTTATTTCAATAAGCTCAAAAACCCCCCCTTGTTCACTGTTGCACCTCCCCTGGTGCTGAGCACCATATTAAGCCCCCCTTTTCTAGCTTATTTAATATTAAGCTGTAGGTTATTATTGCTTTTTAATATAACTTATAGGTAGGCCTCTTAGGATTAGCAGCTTATTTTAGTTAGTTAGCTTATTTAGTTAGCTTAAATTAGGCTCAATGTAGCTTGTTTTTTTTTTGTTTCTTTTAAATCTAATTCTTAATAGCTTTAAGTCTTTTCAGCTTTTTTTACGGGCTTAATCAGATACCTTAGCTTATATTTACGGAATCCCTCTCCCTATTTATACTATCCTAGTTTCTAGTTTTTGTTGGTTAAATCCCAAAAAGCCAAGTAAAATAAGCTCATCAAGTTATTAAGCTTCTGCAGCATTCAAAAAAGCTACATTTCTGGCTTATTAAGTTCACTTGAGCTTATGCACCTTTTTTGAAAAATGTTCTCCTAAGTCTCCTTTACAACTTTGCTTCTTTTGCTTTTTGATAATAAGCACTTTGGACCCACCTTGCATATCGGGGTCCTTCTCAGGGACCATTTGTGTAATTTCCTCTTTTATGTGTACCTTTGTTAGTCCATGTCGGTTAGTATAGCCTGTTACCCCGTTAGTCATTGTGTCCTTTCACTGCTAGTACTTTTGTCTTAACAACAGTCAGGCTTTAGTTAGTTTATTTAATTTAATTAATTATAAATTAAGGTTTTAAAATTATTGAGTTTAATTATCTTTTTATAAAGACAGTAAATTTGGGATTTTTATTTTTTAGAATTGTTAACTTTTTTCTTTATTTAATTTTATTTTTTCAGAATTTTTATAAATTTTATTTTTGTCTTTCTATTTTTCTTAAGTTTAATTAGTTATTAATCTTTAAAAAATTCATAAAAAATCAAAAAATATAAAACAACATTTTTCTTTTTATAAAATATTTTTTGTTCATTTAGTGTTAGGAAAAATATAAAATCTAGTGTTGGCTTAATTGTCTTAAATCATTAGTCTTAGACCGTTTTTACGGGTGCGTTTTCCGTTTTTTTCGTTTTAAATTCAAACGCCCTCCTGTTTTAGTTCTGTTTTCTTTATTTTTTCAAAATTAAGTTAATTTGAATTTAATTTTGATTTTTAATTTAATATTTAGACATTTATTTTCTAATTTTTAGTATTTTAGGATTTCCCTATCAACTAATTTTGTTTCCCGTATGTTTTAAGATCCCCTTGTCTATATTTGTTTCCGTATGATTAAATAGTTTTATTTAATTTATGAATTTTAGTTATATCAAGTGTTTCATCATATATTCTCCATCATTCAATTTTAATCAAACAGGATTACTTTCAATTGCAGCCTCGTTGGGGACATAACGACCGGGAATATTTTACGGAATCTTTTTTAGCATTGATTACTCTCTATATATATTTTATTTCTAAGTAGGTTCTTGACTTTTTCATTTGTCAAGGGTGAAGAGTTTGGATTTGCCGTGGTATTTATATATACTATATTTGACGATGTTAATCAATTTTTGGCGCTTGTTGCCAGGGAAGGATTTGCTAAGATTGTATCGACTTGATCTGAAACTTGTGCGTATTATTAATATATCATTATTAAAATAACCCAAAAATATTTTTCTTTTCTTTTTATTTAATACATATCCATATAAAAAAAATTAAAAAAATCAAAAAATAAAAAATGTCATAAAAATTTAAAATTCACTAATTGGTAAAAATACCATATATAATATTCTCATATCTGAGGTATTATATATATGTTCCGATGATCTATTAACGTTCCCAACTCGAACAAAAAGATTTTTTAAAACTTGCCTTCTGTGTCACTTACGATATACGGCTCACCTCATTTTGATAAACAAACTATAAAGTGGGTATAAGGAGGGTTGTTCCTAGGAACTACGACCCGAAAGGAGAAATAAGCTTCGCGCTTATTTCCTTACTCCCTCCCGCCTCCACCCCCTGTGCGTTTTTCATTCTGAGAGCTAACGTTGAAGTAAGATTGATTATCAGTTTAAGTTGTACTATCTGATTTTGTCCAATGTGGAAATATGTTGTTAATAAAATTCGAAAAACCAAATAAATAATCTTCTTTTTCTTCGTATCAGTTAATTCTTTCCTTATCCCTCTATCTATTTAATTCTTATGACATCATTCGATTGTCGCCTTAAAGCGATTAAAGCATGTTCGGCTTGTGGAAATTTGCACACTTCAGCCTATTGTTGTTCAAAAGAGAAACTCAAAAACAAGATTCTTGTTCCATGCCCGAATCGTTCTCAACAACACATTAAGATTGGAAAGATTTGTTTCGAATGTGGAGACCCTGTTGCATGGTCTTAATTGTCTATGAATGTGATCTTAACACGAAAGTCTTGGAGAAGCCTTTTCAAAAATTTCAAAATAAATTCCAAAGTCCATCCAATGGACAATTCAACGTTGTTAATGCTCACTCGAGAGCCAATTCGTTGTCAAACAAGACCCCAGTGGTCAATTCCTCACAAAAATCTCCACTAATCGACCAAAAGTGTTGTTTGCGAGTTTGGTGATTGCGTTAGTTGGCATCTTTTGTCAAACAATGCACTTGTTAAGTATGTGGGAGAGGTGCTCATATTGGTGATAATTGTTCCACGAAAACTCGATTATCTCCATTCCGGAACCAACCAAAACAACTGTTGAATAAGATCCACAAGCTCGAAAAAGTGTGCAAATACCAAAAATTTTTGGTCAATGCCAAAAATGTGGTTGCAATGAATATGATGGAGTTTGTTTTATCTGTAAGATTCGGAGTGAAACACAAAATGTTTAAACTCCGTATCATCTATTAACACTCACGCATTTTCAAAACCCATCTCCACAAACCCCGACTCATCTTATGAGGATTTTGGAAACAATGTTCATTATGGTTCGATTGTTTCACCCCATGTTCGTTTATCCAATCGGAACTGGTTACAATCAAGACTTTAAATTTCTCACAAAAATCCTCAAATCTTCAAACAACAATTCTTTGTTGTAACTATTGTGGAGGTCCTCATGAGGACTTTTCAGTGTCAACCCAATGAATGAAGGACTTTTATATGGCAAAATCCTTGCTATGATTCTTATTCTTTCGGTTCTTGACTCCAATTTCAACCCAGCAATTATACCGTCTATCATCAGATCATAAATTCTCAAAATGAGTTTTTCAATTCTCAAAATGAGCAATTCAAATCTAGATTTGAGCATCTAAATACTCAAATGACAACCTTGCATGATTTGATTGCTCAAGCTATGCAAAAGAAAGAAGAAGAGAAGCGAATTGCAGAAGAGCAAGAGGCTAAAGAGGCTATTGAAGATTCCCATTTGTGATGATGAAGACGAGGGACCTATACCAGTGCAATCCCCTGTTTTTATCACGATGGAGCCCCGTAAACTCTCTAATTATGGAGAATGAGCTCTTGACACAATTTCGGCAACGGAATTCGGACGAATTCATAAAGGTCTAGTGTTGAATCCTTTGTACCAATCCCAAGTGAGTCCAAAGGTGTTCCCAAGTGTGTGATTCAATGTGCTTTTCATGACAATTCCTCCGCCTCTTGACATTTAAAAAGATTTCAAATCTGAGGATTTCTCTGATTCTTAACGTTGATTCTACTTGACTGATGAGATTCCTTCTCTAGTTAACGATGTTCGTAGTATGTTGTGGCATCACCTCCAAATTCTGTGCCAGTTAGCTCGGAAGGTGGGAGATTGTTATTACAGAAGTTGGAAGGATTGAGGATGACATTTTTTTTAATCAGTCAGATTACCCTTCGTGAAAAAATGTTGAATGTCAATCGTTCTGGTTGCTAATCAAAGCATTAAAAGATAATCCCGTTCCATCTTCCGTTGTTGTGACCAAGTCTACCTCCACATTTCCTAACCTTTTCTTGGAGGAGACTAACACCTTTGATAATTCTTTTCCCGAATCTGAAACTTTCAGCTTTAATCTAGAAGAGATTAGTAGTGGCAGTCCCACTACTCATTCTGAGTTATCTCTTCCAGATTATAAAGCTTTCTACATTGATAACGATCATTTTAAAGAGAAGAGTAGTGGCAGTACCACTACTCATGTTGATTTTTCTCAATATGATTCGTTTATCTTTGATCTTTCGAATGATCAGTTTCCTCCTGCCGATAGGAGTGATTTTTATCATGAGGAGTTCGCCGATGAACTCGCTCAAATCATATCTCAACCAGAGTATGATTGTTTCTTTAAGGATGAGCCCGAGCTGGGCAATTTCACAATGGATGTGGTGGGAAATATTATATCCAAACAAAAAGAACCAGAGTTATGTGCTTAATGTTTTGGCCCACCACTTTGAGTTAGGATTTATACCTTCTAGTGAATCCATTTTAGGCTTATGTTGTATGGATCTTTTTCTCCATTTCTTTTTCATTCCCGTTATTCCTCTTATCTTCTCTCCTGTGGGGATGAGACACCATATTTGATTCGGCATTTCAAAAGTATCATTCTTCTAAAAAACCGGATGTATTCTCATCGGGAGTGGAATTTTATTGAAATTCAATATTATCGTAGTCACTTAAATGAGAGTCCGATAATGATTTTAATTATCCACTTGTTTCCTTCAAAGGATACATAAATCCTTGTGATGGGTCAAGCATAGCGACCCTAAACAAGGCTTCGTGTGGGAGGCACCCAAGCTTATCATAGCTTATTCTCCATTTATAGTTGTTAGTAGTATGTAGTGGTTAATTAAGTGTTGGTTTTGTGTTGTTGTGTAAAATAGCTTATCTTTTCCATTACCCGTGTTTCCATGTTGTTGTTATTGTTTATTGTCCAGGATTGCCCGGATTGTGAAGACTCTCAGTTTTGTCATTCATCAAGAGTTTCACATCCTCAGCTTCAATTGGGAATCCGATATCCTAATCTTATCGACTAACGTTCTATCTTTTGATTTACCTCATATAACGGGCATTAGGATTAAATGTTGTAGTACCTTCAAACATCTGAGGACGATGTTTAGTTCTAGTTTGGGCGGGTATCCTTCGATTTGATTGTTTCCGCAGCATTTGTTACCACGGTAAACCCGTTTTTACACCAAAATATCCAAAAAAATGAAAAAATTCAAAAAAATTTTCCAAAAAAATAATTAAGTGTTTGTCACAGTTTTGCTTTTTCTTATTGGGTAAATAAGAATAATTTTTGACTTGATCAGGCTTATCATTCTTGTGTTGAGCTAGCTAGTTCCTTAGAGCTAAGCTTTCACGAAGCTCTATTGCTTTGAATTTTAAATAATGTGATAGATTAAGAACGAGAAATGATAGAGTTAAATATAAGTTTATGTGGCCAAGGCAAGATTCTTATAAAAACCTTATACGAGTAACTTGTGGTTTTCTCTCCCGTGAATTTCTAATCCACCTAATCATACGTACTCAATTTAATTCAACTAAGTCAATCGATGTTTTCAGAAAAAGCTTCAAATTTGTAACTTGAGTTTTCAAAACGAGATTTTATAGTAATTTAAAAGATAAATGCCAAAGAAGCATGAATGAAATGTGAATGCAAAAATGCATGAATATTGAAATTTTGCCAATGAAGCATGCAGTTGATATTATGGAACAAGTTAAAGATGTGTCGTGATATCCCACTCCGCTAGCAACGAGGTGGGGGTTCAAACTAAGACGTCTTTACTTCTAAGGATTTGGTGTGTCGTGATATCTCACTTGGAAGAAAGGTCTAGGTGAGGGTTCAAACTAAGACACTAATCCTTAGCCATATTAGGAATAAGGTGTTTGATGAGATTTCCCACTACGCTAGCACGGGGTGGTTTTCAAATAGAACACCGGCGTTGGTTGTGATATCCTGCTCGTTAACCACGAGGTAGGGGTTCAATACTAAGCAACGCATTCCTAAGCTTTATGAATTATGCTTATGTTGCCAAAAAAGTTCTAAAAAGTTTAAAAATCTCGAAATTCAAGTTACGAAGTCTTAATATGTTGTTACTTTGAGTCAATGATTCATTTTGAATTATGACTATGAAAATAAAATTGGCCTATGGTTAAATTAAATGAGTACACGCATTTATGTATATCCATGTTGGGAGTTTGAAGTTCACAAGTCATAAATATGAGGGCCTTAAACATATAGACTTATATCGGGGACAATGATCTTGTTTAATTGCTTAGCTTGGAAACTGTGAAAAAAATCGAGGACGATGAAATTATCCGTCAGGACATCCGTAGATCACTCTTACGGGCCTTCTCATTCTATGATCCAGTATTAATTAAATAAGAAAAGTCAAACTTGTTAAAAAATGAGAAATCCAAATAATATTAGTTGTAGTTAATGTAAATTCAGAAAATGGTGGAAAACGGGGGGTTACGTGTTTACTCATAATCATTGCGTGAGGACACACAATACCTTAGTTTGGGGGATTTGATATGTGCTTAATTACACATATCTTTTACCTCTAAAAACGAGCTTAAATGACCAAAAACAGACAAAAACTACCAAATATATGTTTGTTTTGCATTTGTATTGTGCAGGAAGTGGATATCAACAAAAAGACAGAAAACCAAGCCAAAATGACAAAACTGAGCATGGAATGGAAAAGACTGTGCAAAATCAAGGCCAAGTCAAAAATGTCAAAATCAGAGTCCAATACTGAAGAATCAGCAGTCAAACCGGAGCCGGAATCTGGAAGAATACTATTGGATGCAATCTTAACCCATCTGATGGGCCGGGAAAGCCCAACAGTATAACTATGAAGACTGTGAAGCCAAAATGGGCCCTCAATCGATTTCAAAGCCCATTTGTGTTGCAATTGACAAAGACTGCGAAGACTTTGAAGGCCCAATCCTAGCCCAGTTACAGCCAATCTCAGCCATTGTACACACAAAACCCAACCCACACCTTATTGGGCTTGAAAAAGCCCAATAACCAAGCCAAACCTTATTGGGCCAGGACACACTCATTGGGCCAATACAAAATCCATACCACCCCTTTTCCCACCAGTTTCAGCTCCAAACCACATCTCACGTACCTATCCAAGGCTCACCCATCCCTTTTCCCCAAACCCAAATGACCCTATACCCTTTACCAGGCAAAAGCTCACAAACGTATCCCATCAATGGTTGTGATCAGACAAGACAAGAGAAGGTAGGATTGCTTTGAGAGTTTGTTACTCTCACAGCTAACCACAGAGACAAGACAAGAAAGGGCAAAGTGAGCTTGTTATAAAGGAGAGAGCAAGCTGAATGCATAGGACACATTTTTTTTATGTTTTTAGCTTATTTTAATTTCAAAGTCTTTCTTTGATTCATTTAAGTATTATTCAGTTCATGTAAATACTTTTATTGTGTGTAACAATTTTCATTTTTAATAAATGTAAAAAGTTTGTGAAAATCTCCATTGTCGAAATTTAAAGTAATAATTAAGCCTTTGTAATTCTGTTTAAATTGTGTAAACATGTGTTAAAAGTCATTAAAACTCACTTGTAATCCATTATCTTTGCCCTCTTTTACCAAAAATCAGCCAAAACTCCTTTTTTATAAATTAAGGTGGTGTTTGGTTTAACCTGAAAATGGGTCATATGGGGTTTGTTGTGGGTCAAGCTCACTCAGCCAACTTTGGCTGAGTGTGTAGGCTTTATTAAGCCACCTTAATCACCTATTTTAGTTTAAAAATAAGTTTTTAGATTCCTTTTATATTCTGTCAATTTTCAATAAGCAAAAAGTGAGCTAAACCACTTAAGCTGCTTATGCAGCTTAAGCACACTTTGGTTGTGCTTATTTGACTGTTTCTAGCCAAATAAAACTCACCTTGTTGCTGTCCTTTTAATTTGACAGCATAAGTCAAGTGTGTGTGTATGCATGTGTGTTTGTGAAATCAGCCATCTTTAAGCCCAATAATCAGCAGCTTTAATTAAGCCCTAAGCCCTCATCTTTTGAATATAAGCTCACTAGTCACCCCTTTAATTCTGTTTGTGGTTTATTTTGGCTAAAAAGCTTTTAAGAGCTTATTTCAATAAGCTCAAACCCCCCCCACCCATTGGTACTGGTTGCACCTCCCTTGGCGCTGAGCCCTATCTAAGCCCCCCTTTTCTAGCTTATTTAATATTAAGCTGTAGGTTATAATATATTGCTTTTTAATATAACTTTAGGTAGGCCTCTTAGGATTGCCAGCTTATTTTAGTTATTAGATTAATTTAGGTAGCTTAATTAGGCTCAAGTAGCCCTTTTTGTTTTCTTTTAAAAACTATCTTAATAGACTTAAGTACTTTTCAGTTATTTTAAGGGCTTAATTAGATACCTTAGCTTATATTAGGGACTCCCCCTCTCCCTATTTTATCTATCACCCTAGTTTCTAGCTTAATTGTTGGCTTAAATCCCTAAAAGCCAGTAGAATAAGTATAAGCTTATTAAGCTTCTGCTGCTTCAAAAAAGATACATTTTTGGCTTATTAAGTTCCACTTGACGCTTATGCAACACTTTTTGAAAATGTTCTCCTAAGTCCCCTTTACAACTTTGCTTCTTTTGCTTTTTGATAATAAGCACTTTGGACCCACCTTGCATATCGGGGTCCTTCTCAGGGACCATTTGTGTAATTTCTTCTTTTGTAGTTACCTTTGTTAGTCCCTGTGGTTAGTTAGCCTGTTACCCCGTTAGTCCTTGTGTCCTTTCACTGTTAGTCCTTTTGTCTTAACAACAGTCAGCTTTAGTTAGTTTATTTTAATTTAATTAATATAAAATTAGGTTTAAATTAATGAGTTATTACTTTTTATTAAAAAACAGTAAAAAATTTGTGGCATTTTTAAATTTTACGAATGTTAACTTTTTCTATATTTAATTTTATTTTTTTTGAAGTTTTCTAACTTTTTTTTTTGTCTTTTTCTATTTTCTAGTTTTAACTAGTTTTAATTTTAAAAATTTATAAAAAAAATCCAAAGAAATATTAAAAATATTTTTCTTTTTTATAAAATTTTCTTTTGTCATTTAGTGTCTAGGAAAAATATAAAATTTAGTATAGGCTTTATTTTTCTTAAATTTCAGTCTTAGACCCGTTTTACCGGGTGCGTTTTACCGTTTCTTTTCGTTTTACATTCAAACGACCTCCGTTTTAGTTCTAGTTTTCTTTATTTTTCAAATTAAGTTAATTAGAATTTAATTTTGATTTTTAATTTAATTTAGCATTTATTTTCTTAATTTTTAGTATTTAGGTTTCCCGATACCTGATTCTGTTCCCCGTATTTAATTTAGATTTAATTTTAGGATTTCCCAATAATTAATTTTGTTTCCCGTAGTTTTTAAGATCCCCATTTCCTTTGCTTGTTTTCCCGTAGACTAAATTAGGTTTTATTTAATTAATTTTAGTTGTAATTATATCAGTGTTTCCATCATATATTCTTCATCATTCAATAAAAAAAAATGTGTGTATTCTTAGTTTTCTATTAATTTAGATACATTTTTGTGATAGTATAGTGTTGTATAACTTTGGTGTTAGTGCTTGCACTGCACGACAAATGGTTTTCAGCTCACCATGGCTAACAGCCAAGAAAGAGTCTGGCTCACCATTGCAAACGGCTTTGGTGTGTAACTCAAATCCGTTGATAGCTGTAAGGGTTTGCTAAAAATCCTATGGCCTTCACTCACCATGTTCTTGTAACAAAGAGTGGCTAGTCCAAGAGGGTACGGCTCTTGGTAAAGACCTTCTCAAATCCGTTGATGGTTGCCAGGTTACCCAAAACTGGATGGTTATCACTTTCCATATTCTTTGGATGAAAAGTGGCTAGTCCATAGCAAACGGCTCATGGTAAAGACTTTCTCAAATCCGTTGATAGTTGACAATTTACTCAAAATTGTATGGTTATCGACTCACCATATTACTCTGTGTATGAAGAGTTGGCTAGTCCTGAGCAAACGGCTACAGGTAAAGACTTTCTCAAATCCGTTGTATGGCTGTGACAGTTTGCCAAAAACTGTTAGGGTATTCCAATTCACCCTTGATTCACGTTCTGAGAAATTGGACTGGTTGTTGTTACACCAGGGTGTTTGTTATCACCAGAGTTTCAACTAGCCCAAGAGTGAGTAGCTACTTGGTAAAGGCTTATCAAATCTACTTATGTTGCTGCAAAGACTGGAAGTTGCTGCTTAGAGATGTTGCTGCCTCATTTGATTCTGCTGTTCATCGAGTTCATGCTGTTTCCTTTGATGCTGCTGTGGCTTCTACAGTTTCTGCTGCTTGTTGTGTTGCTGCTGGTTACATTGTATCTGCTGGTTTATGCTGAAGATCTATCTAGAAACTTGGAATTAACTGAGTCAAAACCAAGTTTAGGGGAGGATTGTTGGAACTTATTGGAAAACGACTAAGTGTCGTTTCTGCTGTTAGAGATGTTCGCTTCTGCTGATAGCATTAAGTCGTTCCTGCTGACAGTTCAAGTAGCATTCCTGCTGATTATGTTTCTGCTAGTCATGTTCTCGTTTATGCTGACAGAGATAGAATCTGCTGATTGTTAATTATAGACGTAATTAATGTAATTAAGGAATTACAGTTAGTATCTCATTAATATAGGAATGAGATAAATTAGGAAGAGATTGATGTATATCTCTTACGTGATTTTAGTTTTCTTGTTGACCAATTTAGGGTTTCTTCTCTATAAAAGAAACCTTTAGCATTAGGGCTTTGTACCGATTAGAAAAGCACAAAAACAATTTATTATCAATAGAAAGATCCATAGAGGATCATTGTTTTATATTTGTTCTTCTTTATATTACGTTGTTTAGTTTCCGCCTAAACAAGTATTAGAGTCTCTCACGTATATACTTGTGATTACATAAGTATTATACAACCACGTAGGCTAGAAGATCTATCTAGTATCAGATCCTAACATACATCTATAACCTAACTAAGCTAAATGAAACAGGAATAGACATGAGAATTCATTAGAATAAGCAAATTGCATTAAGCTATGAGTATTCTAAAATGAATTTTAGAAAGTTAAACCTGAAGTTATGTTGTCTCAGCACTTAGCCACTCTTGTAGAGTGAGTGGCTTACAAACTTGAACCTAAGTGGCTCCCTAGCCTCTAAACCTGAGCTTATAGCTCAATAAGCTCTTGACAGCTTATAACTCCTTGTTGCTTCAAAGTAAACTCAAAACACCTCAAGTAATCATGATTTTGATTCTTATTGATTCAAATGAGTAAATGAAACTCTAAAAACAGAATTATAACTAAACTTGAGCTTATGAACAGGAATAAGCTCAAATGAGCTTATTAAGAGCTTATTGAGTGAAATTGGCTTAAAATTGAAATCAAAGTACAATTAAACGTGAAAACTGAATTGTATTGCTCAATTGAATTAAGTACAAGTTGAAAGAAGGAAAGTACAAAAGCTTAAAGCTAATTTGTTAAAAGTTTGAAAGAAAATGCTTAAAATTGAGAAAATACAAACTGAAAATTAAAAAACAAAAACTACCACTGAAAAATATGAGCCATAAGCTTCTATTTATAAAGGATTGAAGAAGAGAGGGGTGGAATTCTCGAAACTTCCACTTAATCTTGGCCCTTGATCATTTTCGAGTCATTTGTAGCCGTTTGATGAATTTGATGAGGTTTTTCTTTAGGAGTGAGCATAGTTATGTCCGTCCTTTTGCTGACAGTGTCCCCCCAATTGCTACTTCTTGATCTGGAAAAGATCTGAGATTGTATGCCCGCCCTTAAAAAAAATTGCTTTGTATCAGCTGTATAGGTATTTCCTTAGCTGATTTGTCAGCCTGTTGCGCACTCAACGGGTATCAATATAGTACTACGGATAGTAACTATCCCTCTTGTGACTCGGAACATAAGCATCCCGTGAGCGGTAGACGGCACCACTTGGATTTCCCTTATTCTGGGTCTTCCGATTATACCATTGTAGGGAGACGGCGACCTTACTATCATAAAGTTCATCCATGCGTTTGTACAATGCTCTGCGTCTCCTATAGTTACCAAGAGCCTTAACTGTCCGAGCGGCCATATAGTATCCCCACTAAAACCAGTTAGAGGACAGTGTTTGCCCAGTACCATTTGGCTCTTGATTTCAGGCCGGAGCTGGTTTAAGCAGTGCTCATAGAGTACTTCCATAGAGGAGCCCCCGTCTATGTACATGTGGTGGATCATGTGTCTGCCAATTTCCTCTTTTATTACAAGCGAACCTTCTGTTCCGTCGTTGGTTGCTAGTAATGTAATTTCGCTAACTCAGGCAAAGCTCTAGGTCACTTTTTGCCTTATCATTCTTTCCCACAGTTGTATCATATAGATTGCTAGGGGCTTATCTTTGGCCGGGGCCTCCTTTTTTCTGTTCTTCGATTGATCTCGTCCCTGCTTAATTTCTTTTATCAAGTGCGAGAGTTTTCCTGCTCGCACCAACTCCTCAATCTGCCTTTTCAACTGCATGCACTTGGCCGTGCTATGTCCTTTTTCATTGTGAAAGTCGCAAAACTTGTTGATGCTTTTCTTTTCAGGAGAGGTTACCATGGGCGGTGTTATATTTTTCCAGACTTCAGCCCCAAGGATTCTTGGGCATTCGGATATTGAGGGGGTAAGACTTGTTAGACCCCCGCCCATCTTTTGGTTGGTTTCGAAAGTCAGATCTCCTCTCAAAGGTGTGTCATTTGGAGTGGTCATGTGACTTTCCAAGGTGATGTGAACTTCTTTTGAGCAGCCGCGGTTTCGCCGCGTATAAAAGTCGTGGTGGAAGTCATCATTTCCTCCACCGTCTTGGGGATGTGCTCATTGAGGCGTTTCGTTAGCTCAGGGTTATTAACCCCATGCATGAATCCGGAGATCCGCATGCATTCAGGAGCTCCCTTCATGCGTCCTGTTTCGATTTTGAAATGCTCCATAAATTCTTCAATGTCTCCCCCATCCCGCGCTTGATGTTATGATTTTCACCCGGATTTTCACACACACCTTTTGTTTCATGAAAATGCTAGGAAAGCCGCTTTGAGACCCTTGTATCCATCTATGCTTTTCGGAGGTAACTCATCAAACCAGACTCTCACGGTGCCTATTAAAGTAGAGTCACTACTACAAAAAAAGCCATAGAAACCTGTCAAAATGGCCCATAAAGAGTGTTTTTTGGAACCACTCTCCGAGGGGGGTATCTCAGTTATCGAAACAATGAAAAACCGTTATGCAACCAGTCTTTTTAAGAAAGAATCGACACCGTTTCTCCTTAAGAAATTCCCTCCTAACATTGGTCTTCATACTGTTCTTTCCGAAACATGTCTTTATAACAACATCCAACCAGTC
The DNA here is from genome assembly GCA_026074375.1 of Tanacetum coccineum. Classification (NCBI taxonomy): domain Eukaryota; kingdom Viridiplantae; phylum Streptophyta; class Magnoliopsida; order Asterales; family Asteraceae; genus Tanacetum; species Tanacetum coccineum. The sequence continues at coordinate 20,138 of BQNB010079077.1, forward strand.
TTTATATAGATTAAAAAGATATGTTTTTATCTCAAAACCTGTCTTTTTTTAATCAATTAAAAAAAAATTGAAATTCTTTAATAAATTCTAAAATTTGCAAATTTAACCCACCAAAATAAAGATATATAAATACAACAAATATATATAAACTGAGTTAGATGGACCAAAAATGTCAAAATCAACAAATAAATAAAAACAACTTTCATTTCTGCTTACCATAAAGCAAATACAAAATTCAAATCAAATTATATTACTATAATTCAACAAATAACTATAAAGAAAAACACTAGAATTCAACCTAATTATCTAGGTCTAATATCGCTACAATGTAAACCATGCGCCAATGATCGCGTTCAATTCTTTGTTCTTTAACGGACGCTCATTACTCACGGTACCTACCAGTATAGTAATAAATATGATAACATCTTTAATGAATATGCAGTTTTTATCGTTGATTGACATGGGATAGCACTATTTGCTACATTTCTAAAGCTTACAAAACAACCTAAACAATCTGATAATGCATAACTAAAGCGATTCTAGACATGACCAAAAGGAACTAACATATAGATTTATTCTGGAGCATACCAAAAAGACCAAACATAAAGATTTAGCGAGCATAACCAAAAGAACAAACATAAACAAAAATAAAACTAGGTTCAACATAATAATAAAATAATAAAGAGTTCAACTCCCAAGTAAAATAAAGGATCCGATGCTGCATACACAAGGCGGAAGATCAAAGTATAAACAAAATGAATAATCCAGACGTCACTTTTTTTTTCACTATCAACGGCCTGTCACTACCTTTTTATTCTTTTTGTTCGCTGCTTGCTTCTACAATAAGGATGAAATTCCCCTTTTTATTCTTCTTTATCTGCTACACCCAGGATCAATTTAAAAAAATTTGCTTGTCTTCTTTTGTCGGCTTTTCCCCAAGCGCTCAAGTCCCAATGAATTTAACTATATACTTCCCTCCGACCCATATTAAGAGTTTCACGATGGAACTCTTTTAAGTCTCTTTTCCTCAACTTGGACCATAAATATTTTGTTTGTGGTTATATAATATTGAAACAAAATTTCTACCAACGAAAAATATATTCAAAACTCTAAACATCTCATATATCTTGCATCAAGTTCATATAACATAAGATAAATCCTTAATGTCAAAGTTAAGAAAAGAGACTTTGAAAAAGTCAAGTGAAACTTAATTGACGAAGGGAGTAACAACAGAGCATGCATTTTTTGACATTTAGTGCATTATTCAACCGTGTAATGCTGCAACATGTGTTTAAGGCCAAAAAAGTAAACTAAAAAAATAAAAATAAATATAATAATTATTAGTAATATACAGAAAAATCACTACATAAACTTTACAACCTTAAACAAAACTTGACTAGAGTGAAGTTGTGCGTAGTTAGACATTGAAGAACACCGATCCACTTCACTAGGCTGTAAACGAACCGGACGAACACGAACGAAGCCTTGTTCATGTTCGTTCATTTAATTTTAACCGGACAAATAAACGAACACGATCGCTTAAACGAACGAATTTTCTTGTTCATGTTCGTTTATTAAGAAAATAAGGTTGTTCGTGTTCGTTTATGTTCGTTCATTAAGCAATAAACGAACATAAACGAACGGACATATATGAATGTAGACTAATGAACATAAAAGTTATACAAATATACGTCATATTTGTGTTTTATAAGTGTTGTTTTGTTTAAGTAAAGTAATTTTAATAGTATATGATAAAACGATACGATATATGAAAAGAAAAAAAATGAACGTTAACGAACGCATAATCGGACGTTCACGGACATAAATGAACGAACAAGACTTTTGTTCATGTTCGTTCATTTAACTAAACGAACGTAAAATTTTGTTCATGTTCGTTCATTTAATAAATAAACGAACATGAACGGACTTTTTACCGAACGGTTCATGAAATGTTAACTGAACATTCAGTTCATTTACAGCCCTACACTTCACCGAGACAACCGAGTGACTTCACCGAATGAGACAACCGATCCAATTCACCGATCGAGACAACCGATAGAATTCACCGAACCATACCAACCGATCTATCTCACCGAACAACTGAACTCAGCGATCGTTTCAACCAAAAAACACAAATCAAATCCATTCTATCTTAAAACCCTTCTCCATCTCATTGTTACAACTACAACCATACTTCTTTTCACCTCCACTTTTGAATCTTCAAGATTCGAAAAAGAGACATGCAGAACAATTTTTTCGTGGGTTAAAGAAATTTGTTTGTTGCTGTTATTGTGATAGAAAAGGGGTTTGGAGAAACTGATAAGATAGAAAGGAGGTATTGCATTTATTTTATTTTCTTGGATATGAGATATGAAAAAAAGAAAAGAAAAAAAAAGGCGAGTGTATAACAGGAATAGAGCATAGTAATATGTTGTGACTGCAAATGAAAAGAGGGATTAGGTTAGAGTTGTTTGTGTGGTTAGTTATATATACCAATTTTAGGGTTGATTGACTTATGGACTTGGGTCTACAAACTATCGAAAATTATTTGGGCTAATTGTAATTTGGAACAAGTTTTGGACCTATAAAATGCATTGGCTGATTTAAATTTTTTGGTATTTTTAACTAAAACATTAGTAAAAAAAATTACAAAAAAGTCCCTCAAGTTTGTATTATTTGCAACTTTTTTACATAAAATTTTTAAATAAAAAATATACCGGACAGTAAATGCTCTGGAATAAGAAAAAAATTGAGCCCTCAAGTATTGTATTATTTGTCAACGTTTTTAACATACAAATTTATTAAAAAAAAATATACCGACAGAAATGCCTCTGGATTACGAATAAAATGAGCCCGATATTGATATGTTTCAGACGTGAGTACGATTTTATAAAAAATGTTGGAGCTTAATATAAATAGGAAAAAAAAGAAAAAATGTACAAAACGACCCTCACTTTTAACATTTACGACCTTTTTATATAATAAATTTTATTTCTCAAATATATAACACATATCTACCGATTCATTCAGATATAAAAAATACCCACAGAAAGAGACCAATATTGCAATGGCCGTCGACAGTACTAAATTTTTATAAAAAATGTTTGAAGTTTCAATAAAAATAATAAAAAATTACAAAACGTGCCATCCAACTTAACCGACTCTTATATAGAATGAAACTTTAAGTAGCTTTAAGACCCCAACGTACTAAACAAAAGGCCCAAAATACTAAATTGATTCTAAAAAACTATAACCCGAAGCCCAAAATAGCCCGAAATAAAACACACACGAAATACTTTTAAAAAATATACGCCCGACGCAACGCGCGGGCCGAAAACATGCTTGTTTATAACACAAAAAAGATGTAAACCCTATTATTTTTGTCTTCTGCTCCATGGTCAAAACCCCAAAGGCCCACAATATGGCTTTTTTTAATTTTTCATTCTACTCGTGGTCAAAGCCTAAAAAAATGGAGTTCTTCTTTCTTTCTTTATTAGGAATAAGGCCATAATGAAATAATAGTCCCTAAGTCTTATTTAAGGCCCAATTCACGAACCTTTTAAATTGACTAAAACGGAACTCGGACGAAGAAGTTATGACCAAAACATAGAGACACGTCTAAATCTTTAACTCTTCATTGTTTTACTTCATATTATTCCCCTTACCATTGTCTTTTCACCATTGCTCCATATAAACACTAAAATACACATTAGAGCAATAAAGCATCATATCTATGAGCAATTTATCATGGACATTTGATAGCGAAAACATATATAAATTAGGAGCTATCAATGTGTTTTAGCTTTTACTTGTTTTCAATGCCATGACATGAAGCGCCTTCCTCGGACTTATAATCCATAGCTCGAAGAGACTCGTACGTAGACTATCTCTATATATCATTAGCCATTGTATGAAACAAAATGGGTGGAGGGGATGAATATTTAACCTTAATTAGCGTTATTTAAAACTTTGGTATATAAAATAGCTTGATTCGAGTTATATGTCAATCAATCAACAATATGAAACACAATACAACTATCTAACTAAGCAAATAATGATTGAAAAGATAAGGAAAGAAACGACCAAACCAAGACACCAAGATTTATAGTGGTTCGGCAATGAAGCACCTCTTCGTTCCTACTCCACTTCCTGAGTACTCCACTCGAGATTTCACTATGTCAACAAGCTCCCTTTATGCGGAGAAAACCGTTTACACGTCGCTTACTTTCTCTTCCGACACTAAGCTAGATGCCGAGTCCCAATCTTAGCTAGAACCAATCTAAGACTTCACTAAGTCTTTACACACTCACAAGATATATATACCCTTGGATTGACACACAATCCAAATAACACCAATACACAATTTACACACTTGGATCTACACACAATCTAATTTACACAACAACACTAAATATATATAATGAAGATTTGTGATCTTGAGGAGGAAGAAAGAGATCACTTGATAACAATTCATATATAGAAGAATACGATTGTTCTTCTCTAGCACTTGATTAGAGAAAAAAGAAGAAGAATGGAGGAAGAAATAATTAATCACTTGAAAACAAGATCAAGATATGTTAGTGATCAAGATATGTATTTTAGCAAGAAAGGAAGAAGAGAGAATAACATATCTGAAAAAATTCGTGACAAGAGGTTGTGTTTTTCAGATGGGGTGTCCAGTATTTATAGGGACAAAAAAATGACCGTTGCTGGTGGCGGTCCCGGCGGTCCCTTATATATAAGGGGGCCGCCAGGCCTAAAAGGGGGCCGCCACTAGACTCCGCTCCCTTTTTTGTCCTTTGGTGGTGAAGGTTGTATCTGTTATAGAACCTTCTATTTTGGGGGGAAAATTTAAATTTTAAATTTTATGTTTTTAATAAAATATTTCTTTTAATGAATAAATATTTTATTTTTATATTTTTATAAAAACACATTTGTAGAAATATAAGGTTTAATTTAAGAAAATATTTTCATTGAATCACTAATCTGTTTAATGAATTTATTATCCATACCTTAAGTGATTAATCTTATAAATAGAATTTATTGATTAGAATTTATAAAACCTTAATTTATCGTAAACTTAGAGGTCAAAAATATTAATAGAACATTTTTAAAATTATTTGTATTAACTAAGTCGTTAGTACTGCAAGTTTTAATAGTTAGTACTGTTAGTTATAGGTTAGTACAGCCAGTACAATAAATGAAAGCTCATGTAATATTGCAAGTTAGAATATAAGTATTGTTGTAAAAAGAAGTTAGTAATGCTTATGTGATATGCACTGAGATATAATTAGGAATAAGATTGCAATGATTATGTAACGCGTTTTGTAAGCCATTAAGGGTTTACCATAGTGTATAAAAGGAAACCTACGGCAATAGTTTGGATATATCAATTTTCATAGCAACACATATCAAGTTTATAGTATAGTTATTCTATAACCATAGGCAAATATCTGTCAATCAATATATTCTAGTTTTTCGTAGTGATTGTTCTTACTTATTAATTGCACGTTAGATTCCCCGCATAAATTGTAGTAATTCACAATCATAGGTTTATCTCCTAAAGTTAGGTTTGGATTCATTCAGTTAACTAAGCTTTAAGAAGCTAAGAAGATCTGTTTATTTGGAACTTCACAGGCTTTTGCTTCATCTTTTAACTCTTTAGAAATTATGACTGGTAATTTATCGGTTCCTTCTAAAAACGCGTATTCAAGATGAGACGGTAAATCCTTCGCTAAAGCTCCAGAGAACATCAATATAAGAATATAATCATTTTAAGTTCTCAAAATGAAAGATTCCTTCGTAGGGATAGAGATGATGAATCATCATTTAACTAACTTTCTCGCGTAGAAGAAGGTCTCCCTCCGGATCAAGTGGCAATCCAATCAATCCTGTTGGAATTGAATCAATGTAAATCAAGCTTTGATTTCTTCTAAAAAATAAAGTCACCTCTTTCAAACGGATTGAAGAGAGGGAAAGAATAGAAAGGATAGGATCTAAGACGGAGTGGGATTGCCACTTTTAGAACTATCCAAAAATCCGAGCACTTCTTGAGCATACTCCTCACATGAAACGTCAATGACATCGATTCGATTAACCGATTTAGCATTATAATAGAGTATCCGAAGTTTGACCAACTGTTAAAGGGTGTTATGTGCTTCAACATCAACTCGAAGAGTTAATTCTTCACCATAAACATTAATCAAAGCATGTGCCGTCCTCAAAAAGGGTCTCCCAATAATTAAGGGAACTCGAGGATCAACAACATAATCAACGACTACGAAGTCGGCCAGAAAATGGAACTTTCCTACTTTAACAAAGACATCTTTGGCAATATCGGATGGACTAGTAGTCGATCGATCTACAAGTTCAAGAATCATTCGAGTAGGAGTAAGTTCGGGGAGTGATTGCAACTTTCCAATGTAAAGAGGCATCAAGTTGATGCTTGCACCAAGATTGGCCAAGGCTAAGCATTCAACTATCTCCAGAAAATTGCATGAAATAAGAAATTTGCCGGGGTCTCCATGTTTTTCGGGCAACTTTTTTAGGATGACCGTCGAACAATTCTCATTTATCGGTGTTTTGGCTAAGTCAAACAATGTTTTTCTTTGTTTATATCAGGTACTTAAACTTAAAAGCAACTTTCAGCATATGTAAAAGAGTATTCACGAAACTAGCTTGAAATGTAATTCCCGAAATATTTCAACAAACTTCGAAGCTAGATTATCATCTTTTTCATGGAGCTTTTGCTTGTTAGCTCTTGAAGGATAAGGTATAAACGGTTTAGGCTAAGGAGTAACAAATTGGCTCATTCAAAGAGGCTTGAATTTGGACTACCGAATGGTTAGTTTTTCGACTCGATTGCACGTATCTTTATTGTCACCTTCGGGTTCCCCGTTACAAGCCACTTGGGAAGAGGAGAGAAAGGAGGTGGAATTAGGGGTTCGTCATAAGAAATACCGCTTTGGGTGGTGATTGCTTTCAAGTCACCTCTCAGGTTATGTTGATCCCAATGAATAGATCTTTAACTCTTTAGCTTGTAAGGTTTAGTACCCTTGCATAAATCTAAAAATAACTAAGAATGAACCTTTGATGAATGTCTAAAACTATGTGGAATCTAGTTATACCACTAAGAAGTATTCTCAATGAAAACACTAAAGTTAATTTTCGACACAAAGATATAAACACACAATAGCTTCAATATATATAAGACGATACTCTGACTTAGTGATAGGGGGTTTACAACCTTGAAGTTATAACTCTATGGAAAACTAAGAATGGAAAACTGATATAATCTTTCTATACCATAGGAATCCCTTTTAGTACACCAAGAATTCCTACAAGGCATACAATACATTCCGTTATATATCATGATCTTTCTATAAATAAACGTAATCTCTTAATCAAATAAGTTATACATATCTTTTACAAAAATAACTTAATACTTATCTTCGTAGGTATTTTTGTTCTCCAATCAATCTTTATCTCTTTAATCCGTTTTTATCCTCTTAACAGCAGTAAGTCTTCTAGCAGTTGTTATTCACATTGTGTGACTTAGCAAGCATAATTTTGACAAGTGTCCTAATGAGATTTATGGATGATCTCTTTTAGAATTGATTTGAGATAAATAAATAACAATAATAAAATAACTAAAAATTAAATGGATAGGAGATATCAAGAGAGAAAACATGCTAACCTAGTTACTTCATTACTATTGTTATGAAAACATTTTCCTGTGCAATGTCAAACTATGGTTTCATTACTGGTTTCTAAGGCCGATTGGTATGTGCTATTTTACACATACCTTTTACCTTATAAAATGAACTCAAATAACCAAAAACATAATAAAAATGGCAGATATATGCTTGTTTTTATGTTTGTGTATGTGCAGGTACGGATATTAAAGAAATGGACAAAATCAAAGCAAAAATGGACAAACACGAACACGGGAACGGAATGAGTGCACAAGAGCCAGGAGTTTCTAGCAAAAAGTCAACAAATAGTCAACATTGGTCAAGCTTTGGTCAACCACATAATGAAAAAACCTTGGAAATTATCCAAAAACCCTTAATGTTAAATCATTTTCACCTTTAGTCCCTAAATGATTAACATTGTTACTCTTTTGATAATTGAGGACTAACGATCGTTAAGTTTTATTAATAACCAAATTCCTTATAACCCTTTACCATTTAACCGTGGCCCAAACACCGACCGGCCCAAGTCTTTTTAATATAAAACCTTAGTCCAAAGTCAACCGACCAATTGCCGGTCAAAACATAAAACGTATTAAGAAGAAAAAGAGCGGAAAATCCGTTTTACTTTTTCACCTATCTTCCCCGTTGTTTACCTGCACACATACACTGAATTTATCCTCGTTTAATGAATAGTTAACTTTATAGAACCATACGTCATCCTGGCGACAAGGGAATGACACGTTGGCAATCCCGTGCATTCTCATTGGTATAATTAACGTGGCAGGCAATGGACGGCTTAGATCAAAGTGGTATGAAAGCAGTTATGGATAAAAGGCTATGATTAGATGAAGGAGGAGCGTCCCTGGATCTAGAAGACTCCTCACATCACTATAAATAGGAGGGAAGCTCACACAGTAGAAAATATCTAGGAGTAGGAGTAGAGTAGTAGTGTAGATTAGCTTATAGCTTATTTTTCAGCTTATTGTCATTTATTTTTATGTAATTTCTTTTTCAAGCAATGTAATCTTCTGTTTCATTTAATAAAATTATGTTTGAGCTTTAACTTTCCTTTTTCATTCATGCTAAAGTAATTTCAATATAAGCTGTTAAGCTATTAATTAGCTACATTACTCTCTATTAAGTTCATCAGCTCAAATAAGCTTATTTAAGCTTGTTTGAGTTTGGATTTTCAGTTACAAAAGTTATTGATTAAGGATTTTGGATTTTAAGCTCAATTTGGATGATAAGCTAAATTTGGAAGAGCTTATGGGTTTTTAGAATGCTTATTTTTAAGTTGGGTAGGTCATAGAGCTTATTAGGATTATTTGATCCCTGTTTTAGCAAGGGATAAAGTACACAATTTCTTTTACTTTAATTTTAGCTCAAAGAATTTTCTGCTTATTATTTTCTTATCATTGTTAAAATTAGCTTAAGTCTGTTTGTTATTGTTGATTAAAGCTTAAAATCTTCATTTGCTAGTTTAAATTTCAGTCTGCAAGTAGTTTTAATAAAACAGTTAAAAATCCATAAAAAGCAGCATAAGTAGGTAGCTTATAATTCTGGCTTATATGCTTATTTAGAAATGTTCTTTAGGTTTGTTTTAAGCTAGTAAACAACTGGTATTTGAACTTTGTGCATTAAAACTCAATTTTATAAGCTAAATATGGGATTTTATATTTTAAAGCGGTGTTTAGGTCAAGCAGTACTAACTTAAGTTAGTACTGCTAGACACCATCTGGTTCTTTAAACTGTTTTTAAATCCCACATTGAGGTTTATAAGAAGGGATTTAAGGTACTTATAGGCTTAATTCAGTTTTTCATATAATTAGTTAATAGTGGTTTAAGTCTGTTAGCTTAAGCTCAATCTCATGAGCATTTTCAGTTCATGTCTGTTCTAGGTATTAATTCTTCTTCCATTGCTCTTGTTTTAGTTAATATAGAAAGTTAGTTTAATTCCTTGAGCCTGCACTTTTTGGATTTGAGATTTGGTTCATTTTTGTGCAAACTGCATCAGCAGCATCAACAGACAAATAGCCTTTTTCAAGATTAATTTTCAGAGGGTAAAAATAGTAATTAGGTCTTAACTTTTAAAATACAAGTAGATTTTAGGTCAATTTAAATCTGTTTCAGCTTATTTTGTTTTTAAAAGTTCATCTAGTCATCTGTTTTTAAGCTTTAAATTAGCAATTTGTCTTTTGAAAAACCAAAAATATACTTAGTACACATTAAGTCAATAAGCAGTTTTCCATTAGCCTTTTCATTGGTCATTTGAAGTTCAAAATACTTTTCAAAAGAGGTTTTATGTAGCTTATAGGACAAGTTATAATGTGGTGTAAGCTAAATTATCATAAGGTTCCATTTGCTTATCTTAAATTAAGCTCAAAGTTGTTTTTTGAGGTTGTTTGGTTTGCAGTTTAGTATAAGAGCTACTTGATTTTTAGCTTATGGCTTAATCCTTTGGCTTTTTCTAGCTAAGACTAGCTTAATAGGTTATCTTTAGGGTAGTAGTAGCTTATTGCTCTTAA
>BQNB010079078.1:0-30356 GCA_026074375.1 Tanacetum coccineum
CGCGCGGATTACGAACATCGTTTTTTTAATTTATTAAAATCAATTTTAAATTATTTATAATAAATTCAAATCATTTTTAAATTATTTATAATTAATAAAGTCATTTATAATTAAAATCATTTATAAAGGTGGAAACAAGTAATTTCGTTTCCCTTTATTTTTCTGATCCCACCAAACAATTAGCGACTACAACTTGTCTCAAAAGGAAGAAAACGACAAAAAAAATTAATGATAAGTTTACTAAGCTAAATAATATAGGATTTATTCACTTATTATTTTAGATATCAAATTTTTGAGTCTTTATTCACTTATTATTTTAGTTGAATAGGTCTTCCTGCTTTAAAACTGCTCTTCCGAAGCTACTTAAGTCGTGCACATGCTTCAACCCACAAATCACTGAATCAGTATCTTCAACCCCATAAATTAACCACACTATTGTGCACACGAAACCACCACCGTTTTAAGTAAATTTGTTTAATTACAGAATTTGTGTTAATTTATATTGTTTATGTTTTTAGGTTTTCTTTTTTGTGTAGGTAGTTTTTAAGCTCACCATTGCCGGAGCACCATTGCCGCTATCTGCCGCCACCATCACAACCGGACCACTAGCTAAAGGTTTGTTTATATTTTGGTATAATTTGTGTTTTGTTTTATGTGATGTTAAGTTTAATTTTTAGTAATGTAGGTTGTAAACGTAGTGTTTGGATAGAGATAGTAATTTACGAGGTGTGGTTTGGGAGTGTTTGCATTGTGTTTTAGAAGTGATTATTGATAGGTTTCATTTTTGTGCTTGATGTGGCTGTTTATGGTTAAGGCTTAGTTATTTGTTATAGTTGATGATACTCAATGTTATAGTTTGAAGTTCTATAAAGAGATGTTAAACACTTGGTCGCATGTGTAAATGGTTGATATACAAAAATTCTTGAATGTGGCTAAATATAATTGTGGTTGTTGCCAATGAATAAAATTCTAAAAGAAAAAAACTGCTAGATTATGTAAAATGCCCATCTATTTATAATGTTGCATTTAACATTTTAGTATTGTAGACCGCTCACAAATGAGGTAAGTAACAAAATTCATTTGGTTTAGATGCTAACAGATAAGCCACAAAAAAGTGAGTTTATGAAACATAGGCCCAAAATTAAATAAGCCATAAGCCAGCTATATAAGCCAAAACAGACTATATAAGCTGAAACAAACAGTGGTGTTCTATGTTAATACGATTTAAGTTTGAATATGGGTTAGTGGCTAAAAGAAGCTTTGGTACATGTACCGTAAACAATGGGCTTGATTAGTGTAGTTAGACTTTTTGGATGATTATAAGGTCACCAGTAGTTTAGGCTTGAAATAATGCGAATGTGTAATTATTGGTTTTGAATGATGGAAATATTAGTTAGTAGTTATGGTCATGTTACATGTTGTTCTGCTAGTTTTTTTATGGATATATTACGGGTCTAGTTTCAGTATTAAATTGTTATCAGATTAACATTAGATATATTAGTTAGAACCTATCTTGAAACCCTAAACCATGTTTGGTGTGAGAGTTGGTGTTTGTTAATGTGAAATTATTGCTTTAAGTGTTCCTCTTGCAACAACTGTTTTAAGGTTTGATATGGTTATCAAAATTCTTTTTGAAGACTAATTACGTGTACTGGTTTTTAAATAAGGAATAAAGAATAAACAAATGACCAGTTAGCAATAACCATGATCTGCTTATAACTTAGATATAAAAATAACAATGATCTGCTTATAACTTAGATATAAAAATAACAATGATCTGCTTATAGTTTAGATATAAAAATAGATCAGTTAGCAATAACCATATCAAGGGCAAGGTAAAACTAAAACTTGAGTCGTTGAGCTAATTTTAAAAACCAGTTATGTTGGTATATCAATCCACAAAAGGTACTTCCCCTTGTCCATTTTAGATTAACACAAATCAATGACATATTTTGTATTTCCTTAATGATAACAGGTATAGTTACAATATATATTGGTCTCAAAGATTCATTCCCCTACTGATCAGGTTATTATAAGAGCCCAAATTTCTTTTTGTAATCATTACTTAATGGATATTTATGTTTTACTTTCATTACTTATCATATAATATGAGACTAAAAATTCAGTGATTTTTATAAGTAGCACATGGTCATTACTTACTGTGGATTGAGGTTTACTTTAGATTGAATAAGTAGTTTATTTTGATAAAATGGATCATACAAACATCATTTTACGTTTTGTTAGTATGGTATTTGACTGATAGACTTTTGTAAATGATTTTAGGAATTCACTTGGTTATGCATTTACCTAAAGATGCTATTCTATGTGGCCCTGTTTGCATGAGGTAGATAGATCATTAGAGGCGCCGTCATTCAGATAAAGACGGCAATTTTCGTACTCGGGAAAACGAAACGCTATACGTAAGTAAATTTTTTCATAACATACGTTTGCTAAGTTTTAACTTTTCTATATATGTTATATGCGTCACTGAATCCCATTCATTTAAAGACTAGGTATATAGAATTACCTTACTACTTAAAACTTGATTTATCAGAGACTGTTGACTCTTAATTGAGTTTTTCATCATTGTTATATTAACTTTTGTTTTTCTTAACTACACAAGCAGAAATAAAGGCAATCCAAGATGCAATCGATGCCAAAACCATCCCGCCCAAGACGGATAGAGAAATCTTGGATGAAGTCCTTAAAAGCACAGATCGTGCGCATATTGCGGGTGTGGGTAGGCAGTTAGCAGTACGGGCAATTCGAATTATGGGAGATCACAACCAGACAAATGTTATTGTACCCAGGAGAAATTAGAAGATCTGAAGAGGCATCATGCTTTGGAAATAGAAGAACAAAGAAAATCATTTGAAAGTCAGCAAAACGTCTTGAAAAAATTTGTGGATTTCTTCAACCGTCAACAAGGTACTCCTTCTTCATAGTTTCAGATTCCTGATTTATACACTCCTCAACTGTTTCTGTAAGAACCCGAATTTAAGGTCATTATTTATTTTGACTTATATATTATTTTCTAAATTGTAGAAAATTTTCCATTTTACTATTTTGTCGATTTTGGAGAAAATCATCGGAATTGAATAAAAAGTGCTATGCGTTAAAATTTAACCGTTTTGAGCAACGAGAAATCAACGACTCCATATTTTGGCCTCGAATGCCAACTATATTTTATTTTATAAAAAAATTACTTTTTAAAGTTTACATGTGCCACCGAGACAAAACTTGCGTTTTTATAAAAAGTAACAGGTTTAATTAGTTTTTGGGCTGGGATTTACTTAATATAACTTGATTAATACAAAATTTAGTCTATGGAACCCTTCCCTCTCTCCTAGGCCGGCGGCCCAACACAAGACACCTCTTATTTTTTTTATAATCTTGGTCCATAGTTACTTAAGGCCTTCAAGTCCTAAATAGAGCCCAACAAGGAAAATAAAAACCCACTCTCCCCTTTTTATTAACATCACACGACACACACACAACCCAAACACAGGAAATCAGTTTCTTCCTCCCTCTCTTCTTCACTGTACGAGCCAAACAACCATAAAACCTTCACCATCACCATTAAAACTTCTTGAAATCATCTCTTCTTCACACCAAAAGATCCCTAAAATCATCCTCAATCTATCCCCATAACTAATTTCACCATTCATGGATTTGTAAAAATATTAATTTTCAAGAATCTTGAGTTTTTAAGAGATTGATTGGAATTAAAGGTGTAGGAGCATCAATGGTTCGATTCTAGGTGATTACAAGCAAGATTGGACTCAAGAAAAGTTAGGGTTTTGATTGTTTGGGTTGTTTGAGGTCATGGCCAAGAAACCCTACCCACCTAGGGTTTGTGTTTGATCCTTTAAACCATCCCATTGTAAGTTAAAAATACTTTTCTTAAACCCTCTTTTATTGTTTTGATTTTCTAGGGATTGATGTCCTTGGATTATTAGTTTTTTGAAATGCAAAGTCATGATTTATGGTTGATCTTGCTTTAAGTAGGATAAGTGATGTACAATAGGTTATGTATGTATCTGTTGAATTATCACTGGGAAAGTCTTTTGCGGTCAATGCATATACATTTACTAACCTATGAAATTCATCAACTTTATGTTGACGTTTTTAAATGCAATGTTTTTCAGGAGGTCATTAAACATGAGGTGCGAAGGATACATTGGTGGTTATATTATGAAGTCATGCATTAAAGATTTAGTCGCATTACATTTTGTGTATCTGTTATGGACTGGAAATCTTTGTAATAATAACAAGTAAACAAGTAAAGCTTCAGGCTTTTGTAACACATACTTTATTAAATCAAATGTATCAGTTTTAAATGACTTTTTGGTCGTTCTTATATTATCTTGTGTTGTTGATCTGAGAAGTAACACGCCCCGGACCCTTATTCCGCTGCGACCCAATTTGGGGGTGTTACAGGTAAGTTGAGGTATCCAATCGTGGCTTGAAACGAATTCTTAAAAGGATTGTGGGCGAGAACCGTGAATCTTGGTCGGATAAACTAGATGATGCTCTTTGGGCCTTCCGTGTAGCTTACAAAACACCCATCGGGTGTACCCCATACAAGCCCGTGTATGGAAAGGCATGTCATCTACCGATCGAGCTCGAGCACAAAGCCTACTGGGCCTTGAAGCATGCAAACTTTGACCTTGAGACTGCGAGTGATCACCGTAAAGTTTAACTTATTGAACTAAGTGAACTTCGTGATCATGCCTATGAGAACTCTTTGATCTATAAAGAGAAAACAAAGAGGATCCATGACTCAAAGATTAAAAACCGCGTTTTCAACGTCGGTGATCAAGTCCTTCTCTGTTATCTAACCGATTAAAAGTATGTTCTCGTGGCAGTTAAAATCCCGTGGTAGGACCGTTCACCATTACCCAATCATTCCATATGGCACCGTTTGAGTTTATTCCCAAAACTCGGGCCAAATTTCAAGGTGAACCGGTAATCGAATTAAGGCATACTTTGGAGGGGGACGTTACATAATGGTTTTCCTGATCTCCAACCTTCCCAAGGGACAAATGAATTCGGGGATTGGGTCAGAGCTTAGTGACCCTAAATAGCGCTTCGTGGGAGGCACCCCATGCTTTATCTAGTTTATCTATGTATGTAATGAATAGTGTTTTTTGTGTGAAAGGATTGCTTTTGCTTTCTCCGGTTGCCTTGTGTTTTTATGATTGTCACCAGGATTACTCTCGGATTTTTGAAGCCCTTTAGTACCATGGTTTTGTCCTTCGATCACTCGAGCTTCAAAAATTCCTAAGCTTTCATTTGGGAAATCAATCATCCTAATCTAATAGAATAACGTTTATCTTTAAATGCCATACTTAATATAGGCTTAGGATTTAAACGTAGAGACCATTCTTTAAAACATTGAGGACTATGTTTAATTCTAGTGTGGGGGGGTCTATCGATTGATTGTACCTGCTGCTGTTGTTTTCAAGTAATCTGTTTTTACCACCAAATATTTCAAAAAAATGAAAATTTCAAAAACATTTCATAAATAAAATAAGTGTTTTGTCACTATTTTGTCTTTCTGTTGCGGTAGAATAAGAATAAATTTTGACCCGATCGAGCGTGTTGAGCTCTAGCTTGTTCCTTAACGTTTAGGCTAAGCGTTCGCGAAATTCGTGAAGAAAAAAAATGATAGTGTTAAGTATAAGTGGATGCTAAACAAGGATTATTTGGAAATCTTAAGAGCTCATGTATGTAATTTTTGGCTTTTTCTCCCATAAGCTCCTAACCGGATTAATCATACGTGCTATTTTGGAGATTAAACTTAAATCAATAATTTTTATGTAGTTAATAGCAAAAAAATTTAGTCTTAGTTCAAACTTATACTTGAATTTTTTAAAAAGAAGTCTTCTCTATATATTATAAAAGAAAAAAATTATAATGAAAAATGAAAAATATAATAAATATAAGCTGTGGGCTGATAAAAGTTTGCTACATCTTGCCGGCTCACAACTGATGTTACAGCCTTCTAAAGAAAGCCCATAGTAAGAATAAAAATCTGAGACTGATAAAAGTTTGATGCATCTTGCCGGCTCACAACCGATGTTGCAGCCTTCTAAAAGTTGAAGGCTACAATTACAATCAATGAAATATTTAATAATTAAGTGTGAATTATGTAATGATATGAGTTCATACTATTGTACAGTTGTGCATAAGAGTGAGAATATGACTTCTAAAGAAAGCCCATAGTAAGAATAAAAATCCGAGACTGATAAAAGTTTGATGCATCTTGCCGGCTCACAACCGATGTTGCAGCCTTCTAAAAAGTCGAGGGTTACAATTGCAATCAATGTTATGTTTAATATTAAGTGTGAATTAATAAATAGATCTCTTTTTGTTAAATTTAAATATACTTTTGAACTTTGACTAATTCATTTTAAATTTTTAAACAAGCTATGTATATACGGAAAACCTGAGAGTTTTTGAAACCAAAGGTCCGTGAGTCCCGATACTAGTCTCTGTGGGGTGTCAAAAGCCTGGTCACTTAGCCGCAAGGTTGGGATGTGCCGAGACGAAAGTCGCTACATGGGATGATCTCGCCTTCAAACTCATTATTCTCGGGTGGAACGTAAAGCATAGAATTTTGCAAAAACGTTGATCCATGGTTGAAATTCAAAATAGCACATTCACCTAAGATATAATAATTGTCGGGAGTGAAAAGTTCACAAGTTGCAAATATGAGTAGTGTTAGCATCTTAACTGATATTTAACTGTGATTTCGTTTTAAGCTTGGTTTGGAGCGAGTGAAAAGTCGGGGACGATGAATTTATCCTTTTTGGAGCATTCTCGGATCGAAATGCATCTTGTTCTATGATCCCTAACGGTTATGAAAATAACGAAAGTCAAATAAGTTAGTTGTTAAAAAAAAGAAAAAAATACAAAAATATTAGGAATAAGTGTATATCTTTAAAAATGGTAAAAATGGGACTTCTCTAAACTATTAATTCTTTAATTCCCCTCGATGAACATTTAGCTACTTTTTGAGGTAATTAGTCAAGGGGGATTGAGATTCTTAGTTTTCTAAGTGCTTACTTATAGCATTACGTGAGGACACGCAATATCTTAGTATGGGGGATTTTGGTATGTGTTTAATTACACATACCTTTGACCACTAAAACCGGACTTAAATGACTAAAAACGTGCCAAAATTACATTGTATTTGTATGTTTTGCATTTGTATTATGCAGGTAATGGATATCTATGAAAAGGACAAAAATAGAAGCCAAATCGACAAAACCGAGCACGAGAACGGAAAGAGCGTAAAGAGAAGTCAAAATCAAAGCCAAGTCAACAAAGTCAAGTCAAAGTCAACCTCGAGAAGTGGATTTGGAAAGAGCATCGGAAACCGAACCCGAAAACCTAAATTGCCAAAAGTGGGCTCACCCGTACCCACCTAGTGTGCCCGGGAAAGCCCACTTATATCTTTATAACCCCTAAACCTAAATAAAAAGCCCAAGTCCTTTTAAGCCATACCCGGCCCAACAACTAGCCCAAAACCTTTTATAACACCCCGTTAACCACACCCTCTTTTATAGCGTCCCCGTTAGTCCTTTAAGGACTAACGGTGCGACCAACGTTATACCGCCAAGGACCTTTAGTGCATATACTCATATAAAATAGAGGGACTATTTTTGCCATTTACCCAAACTTATGCCCTGCACCAATCAAATAAACAGGCAACCCCTTTTCCCACTCACTCCCCCATTGTTACAGTTCACCCTCCATCCCCAAAATTACTCTTACCCCGAGGTTAAACCCACTTAAAACCCCTTCTAGAAGCCAATAATAATGCAATGAGTGACGTATTTGGGCTCTGACACGTTGGCGATCCAAGGCAATCATTGGGGAATGATTGCGTGGATACATCCAAGGGCTAAGATGAATTTAAAGAAGCACAAGTTGATTTGAAAGGCCAAAATTGATGTTACTTTTCCTCTCACACAAGAAAACCAAGCCAAGGATCTAGGTCCTTCTATCCGACCTATAAATAGAGGGCTTAACCCTTGTAGTGAGGGAGTAGTTTTTTCTAAGTTTTTAGTCTCTTTTAATGTAATTTTGATTTAAGTTTTTAAAGTTATTCTGTATTTCAAATTCCTTATAAAAGTTTAAGTTTTTAATGAAAAGTTTGAGGTATTGTTTTTAAGATTCTGTGTTTGATCATTCAATATAACCTGTTAATCTTGTTAAGCTATGATGCATCTTATTGAGATCTGACCTAAAAGCTTCACTAAGCTTTTAGCTTCTTAATCTTTGCCTTTGTTTACTGTTTTTTCACTTTTATTTACTGTCTTTTAAATAAATCTAAAAAATACCAAAAAAATATAAAGAAGATCTCATGGAGCATGGTGAATTTTGGATGGCCATGGGTTAGTGCTTATTTGGATAAGCTATAGGATTGTGATAAGTTGTTTTGGGTTTTGAAATTCATAAGAAAAAGGTTGGACTCTTTGTAAGTTTTCATTTTAAGTTTTTAGTCTATTTACTATTCAACTGCTTATTGTTGCTTATTGCCTGCTTATCTTTGCTTATTTATGCTTATTTGTGATGTTTAATTCTTATTATGCTTGTCTTATAGTCTAGAAGTCATTAGTTTAAGTTTTTCCTTAATCTGTCTTAATTAGCTTATAGAATTGCAAAATCTGTTTCAGCTTATTTAAGTGCTTATTTGTTGTTGATATATGCTTAATATTGCTTAGTAGTCTTAGTTAACATCTGGTTTTTAAAAGTTTTAGCTTAAAACAATTTGAATCAAGTTAAAAAGTTAAAATTAGTTTTTAAAGGGGTGTTTGGTTTAACTGCTTTTATGGGTCAAAATGGGTTAAAATTGCAATTTGACACTTAATTCAGTTTAGCTTAGCTTAAATTAGTCCAAAGAAATAGTTTGTTAAAGTTTATAAGTAGTAAAACTCATTTTTAAGGATTTGAGGAGTTGTGGTTTAAAACTATTAAGTTATAGCTTATTCTAGTTGCTTATTTGATTGTGCTTTGCTTATTGTTGCTTTTGTGAAGTTATTGTGTTTATTCATGTGTTAAAAGAGGTTAGAAATAAAGCTCTAAAGCATGCAATTGTTGTTTTAAGTTTTTGCCAAAACTGTCATAAATTGTTAAGTTTTTGAAAATTTTGAGAATTTGCTTTTTCAAATGCTTATTATTGCTTATCCTGAATTTTAAACTCCTTTTTGAGTGTTGATTATTGTTCTTTGAGGTCTAAAGTCAATCTGTTTGTAGGTTATATAGTCATAAGGATCTGTTTGTGTGCTTATTTTTAAGCTCAAAAGTGGTGATTTGTTAAGATTGCAAAAGTTAGCAAAAATTTGAGTAAGTGTTGAGTCAGTGTGAGATAGCCTTTTTATGAAGCTTTTTAAGTGCTTATTTGAATTTTAAAATGCTTTTTCTTTGTAGCTTATTTTAGCTTTTTAGCCACTCTTTCTAGTGGTATAAGCCACTAAGCCATAAAGATCCTTTTGCTAGCTTATTTTTAAGTTAGAAAAGTCCCTTTTAGCCTTTTGCTTACTAGTTTTTTGCCAAATTATTTTTTAGCCTATTTAAGCTTATCTGCTTATTGCTTCTGCTCATTTAGGTGTGGTTCGGCTTATTAGGTTAGGTTTAGTCCAATTTAGCTTATTTATTTTAGTCTAGGGCTTATTTGAGCTTATTTGCAGTTTAGCTTTAAAAAAATTAAGTGTTATAGCTTTTTAAGATTTCAGTCCTTTTTAGCTTAATTTAGCTTAAACCCTTTGCTTATTTTTGTTTGTTAATGCTTATTAGGTATAGCTTTTTAGTTATTTTCAGCTTATTAGCCCTTCTTTTAGTTTAATAGTGTAAAAGAAGCCCAAACAGTTAGCATTTTCATAGCTTAGTGAAGTTTAGGCTTATTCTGTCTTATTTAGCTTATTTTAGTGCTTGTTTATGTTTTATAAAAAAAGTGTCTTTGTAAAAAGTGCTTATTTTTAAGTTTTTTAAAAAGTTGTAAAAAAATAGAAAACAAAAACGTTTGGGATTAGGGGAAGTCCCAGGTGAGCAAGACTTGAACCCGGGACCTCTACCCTCATCACCAAACGTTTTACACAACACACACTCTACTACTTGCCCTGTGGTCATTTTCGATTTTACTCTGCCAAATTAAATACTTATACACGTTTCACCATTTTTAGTTTATAAGCTGTTTTTAGCTTATTTCACAGCTTATTCGATAAGCTGTTTTAACAAGCTTATTTTTCCTAGATTCCTCACTGTTCAAGCTACTTTTTATGATTTTCCAGTTTTTTTATAAATAGTTTAGTATTTTTAAACATTTAATTTCATTAAAATCATTTTTAATTCATAAAAAATTATAAAAAAGTCAAAAAAATATAATTCTTTTTTAGAAAATTTTCTTTTAACATTTAGAACCTAGGAAAATTAGATTTGCTTTCGTAGGGTTTAAATTGCAAAATCTTGTTTTTTAAAGAACGGGATTGAATCCCGTTCACGTTTTTAGTGTTTTCAAGCCCTAATCACCTTCGTTTTTAGTCTAGTTTTCTTTGTTCTAGCTTTTTAGTCAATTAAGACTTATAAAAACCAAAAAGATCATTTTAGGACTTAATTTTGATAATTTAGGGTTTTTAGGTCCCGTTTAGGATTCCCGTTTTGCGTTTTTAGTTAAAATTTGTCTTACCTTAATTGTTTTTAAGTTTTTGCCTTAATTTTCCCGTAGTTTTAGATAACCAATCATAATCTTGTTCCATTCAAGCATCGATTCTCAAAACGACTCTCGACTTTCAATTGCATTCCTCGTTGGGGATAACGACCCGGGAATCATACTCCCGGATTACTATAATTGTGATTTTTTGATTCTTACCCTCTTATATATATATATTTATAAGTATATTTTATATTTATATATTATATATTATAAAAGGTTCAAGAGTGAATCCTCGTCCAATTCAACCTGAAAGTTTTATATAAGTTTGTTGTGTGATAGTTTTAACTTCACTAGCCTTTGTTATTTGGTTATAGTTTTCTGTACACTATTCTGGTTGAACACTCGATCCGGCGTATATTCACGCAGTTGAATAACGGCGTATCCAACCTTTCATTGCCAATGCAAGCGTTATTCCATTCCCAAAGTTAATAATGAGCGTATTCAGTCAAATTGAATACATCGTAAAGATCGACTATCCTAAATATAGCAGCAGACTTTTAAATTTACATATTCATTTATCGTACTTAGATTTATGAAAAAACTTTCTTTCGAGCAAATCTACTGAAATTTTGACCTTGGTTTTCATGGGTTGTGACTGATTACTAAGTTCGAACAAGGGAAGTTGTAACTGAAACTATGACGGAACCTCCTTTTGTGAGGAATACAGGGAGGAAGTTTCAAGCGTATATTGCGCAATACTACACTCACAGGGCTCACAAAAATGCTAAATTCAAACTAGGTGACGACTTTTTGAAAATACTACAGGATAATGCTTTCAATAGAACAAATGGCGATGACGTAGTCGACCACACTACAAAATTCCTGGCGATACTGGAATTAATTAAAATTCCTAATGTTGATCCCAATCAACTTCGACTGCATGTTTTCCCACTCTCGCTTACTGGAGCTGCACGAAAGTGGTGGATAGAGGAGGTAGACGGCAAAATCACTACTTGGGGGAGAATTAACAGAAAAATTCGTTCACAAATCCACACCCTATCCCATACCTATAAGAATACATCATTTAGCGAAGATATGGACGACAGTCTAGATTGCCTTGACTTCATAAATTGGTTGAATTCAAAATTCAGAAACTATAGGAGTATGGATGGAAAAACCAAAAATGCACTATAAGATTTTTGGATAAAAGGTGGTGACAATGAAGTATTGATGAATGACGTTGAATCGAGTGACGACAAATGGAAAGAATCTAACGATACAAACCACCTGAACGACAATTCTGACCCCTTTTCAAGCCTTATTTTGATGCTCAAGAAGGGAACATCATTTGTGTGTTTGAAAAGGGCCGAGAATGTTTTGATGAACATAAGATGAAGATTTATGGGCGTAACATCAGTGAATTGGACGATATCTCGGTTAGTAACGATGAAAAGAAAGAACTACTCAATGAAGAGGTGTTCAAATCCGAAAAATTCGAAGTAATACGATACTCGCTTGGTACTAATGAAGAATACATTTCCATTAACACATGCGAGTACGCCACTTGTAAAAGAACCAATGGAATTATGTCAAGCGTCTATCATGAAATTTTTCTCAAGAAGGATCAGGGGTGGCTCGTAAAACGCACCAAATGATGAGCTGAAGACAAGTCTAACTTAAAGACTTTGCTGTAAACAAAAGTGCTTGTTGGGAGACAACCCGAAATGTTATTTTTTAATTTTTATCGAGTCTGTCTTCCTAGACTTTCGATACGGCGTATCTAATCTGAATGGATACGGCATATTGAAGGTCTGGATGTTATCCAGTCCTTTATTTTTCTGCATTTTATACATTATTGTAACACTTGTCTATACGACGTATTCATGAATATGATATGGCATATTCGACAATCTGAACCATACCATTAGATACATTTTACAGGTCTCAATATGGCATATCCTGGTTTTAGGATACGACGTATCGACTTCCTGTATAGTTTTTCGTTTTTGTTTTTGATTTTTAACCGTCGAATACAAGAGATAGAATTGCATTGGTTTTTCTTATATCTTATACAGGACCTTATTGAACGAAAATGACGACTTTGGTAGAGTATTTATATTCTGGAATTCTGTGTGTTGTAGTTATGCTGGTATACAAACGCTTTTGCAACACATAATCTTGCTCATAAACGCATCATGGAGGATCATACCGAGCAAATCCTAGGGGAGTTCTCATTATAATTCTTTTAATTTTTTGTCCTTAATGTTATATTTATACAACGAGGTCATTGTATATCTCAAGTGGGGGAGGAGAATTAGAACGCTTACTTGTCTTATTTTTCACAATAATATGCCTAATTAATGATCAAATTTTAAATTTTTTAGCATACTTTTATAAAATTATTAGTTACATAACCCGCACACATAATCCTTAATTCCATTTGTGAGGATTTAGCCTTTCCGTTTTCCTCAATTTTACCTCTAAATTCCATAAAAATATGAGTGTGCCGGTGACTGTAGTAAACTTTAGAACTTGGCTTGGTATATCTATTCGAGACCACAATAATAAGTACTATTTTAAATAGATGGAGTGACTTGTCTAAACTGGTAAATTTTTAGGATTTCACCAAAAAGCCTATACATGTTGTGATATTAACTAACTACACTGGTTAGTTAACCCTCGTATAAACCTTTTTGTTTACTCTCATTTTTAGAGTAAGATTATCACACCCTATAAATTTCAGGTCAATATTTTAAACTATTTCGATCATTATTTTGAATTTTATCCGTAACGTTTGAATTTAACCTAAAACCGAGAGGGTATCCCGCGTGAATATGAAAAACGTCATCAGACGCGTTCCGGATTCAGAATTATTCTAGACATTATATGCAATATTTTATCATTTTAAAGTGTTACGTAGTTTACGTTCACTCCCGATATTGATTTTTACATTTTAGCGTATAATTTACATTTTTCGCGTTTTTGACCTAACGGAACCCCAAAAACCCGTAATCTTTTCGTGTAAACTCTAGTTATCGTATATGTCGGGTTTAGAAGTCAAAAGTTTCATGGTCATCTGTGGTTCCTTAAACTGAATGGATCTTTGCAGCCTATAAAGGATGATAGCCTAGATGTATAAATACAACTGACTATGTAGAAACAATGACTTGAATACAATATGTTAATGCGGAATCTTAACACAAGTACTAAGAAGAATAATGATTAACTGAATAACAACTTTGTTGAAATGTTCTTGAGAGTTACAGATTGCTAACTATGATATGATCTATGATTTGTAATCGTCTATTTCATATATGTTCTAACTATGTCAATAGTTATCCTTTTATAGATGAAGGATAACCCTAAAAGTCTTACATGACTTTCTGACAAATATCTCATAAATATCTTTTAAATATCTTCTCATCGGTACTAACTATTTTACTACTAACGGTACTAACTAACCAGCAGTACTAACACTTTGTACTGTCGGTACTAAGTATAACTGTCGGTACTAACTATTGTACTGTCGGTACTAAGTTAAGAAAACATTAATCCTAACATCATCCCCCTACTCAATTCACGCATACATGCACACTCTTAATTTAATGGAGTGGAATCTTTCCACTTAATTTTGAATACAAGCTTGAGAAACATGGATAGGAACATGTTGTCTCTACCCTCCCATGAACCAACACCTCCTTACACATCTTTTGTCATCTTTCATGGTGAGTACAACAACTCCACTATGTATTAAGGAATGAATCTTGAATTATTTAGAAAAGCTAGTAATCAAACCATGAACCCCCTGGCTCTTTGCGTCCGAACCCACACCACACACACCCTTGGTGTATGTTGGTCACTTAGCCATTTGGTTCCTTTCTATTGATAAGCCAATAGACCCCTTAACCTAGTCATTTTCTATAAATACAAAGTGATAACAACTTAGGGTTTCACTCTTCATTTGCAAGCCACCAAAAATATTTTCTCTCCCTCTTCTCTTCTTCTTGCTCATGGAAAACAACACACACATAAACACTTTCATATCTTTGATTTCTAGCAAGATATAACTATTCCAGATCATTTTCATTCATATTTAAGGTGTTTACAAGAATGGTTTCTTTGATTTTAAGGGTTATTTAAGATTTCATAAGTTAGGGTTTTGGTTCATCAAGTGGGTTTTACAAGATCATATTGTGGTTTTTATAGATCTAAGGTTTTGGTTAGATCTTGTATGTTACTTGACTCATCTTCTTCTTGTAAGTGTTCTATTTCATCTCTTGTGATTTCTTTATGGTTTTTGAATCATTCTTAAGTTTCAAGGCTTATGTGTTTGTGCTTTTAGAAAATAAACAAGTTAAAACATAAACTAGTATTGTTTTATGGTTCTTTGATTAACAAAAAGTTTTGGTTGTGAGTATGAGTGATCATGAGTGTTGCAACAATAGAAATGATAGGATTAGGTTAGTATTGATTTTGGTTTTGATGGCGAAATATTGGTGGATAGAGATTAGGGCTAGAATAGGCACTAATACGAAGTTTGGGTGATTTTTGGTTGTGTTTTGGCGAATAAAGCTTGGTGTGCGAATCTTTAACCTAGGCTAAAGGATGTTTAAAAATGTTTTAAGGAGTTAGGAACATAAGATTATGATAGTATATGATTCTCCGCTCATTTTGATATATGGATCGTCTAAAACAAACTTAAAACGAACAAGTTATGACCAAATGAAGTTTGAAACATTTTTTGGCAAAACACTATAACAAGCTTGCTGTTTGGAATTATAAATGAGGTTTTCAGACACTTTCGGACATTTTTGAGGTTTTAAATCATTGGCGAAACATATAGAAACATTAGCGTGTTGATTGGAAACATTAGAAACGTTATAAAGGTAATTATGGAATGTCGAATGTTATAAAAGCGTAAGACTTCTAAAAATAGCAACTTTTGAGATAAGTCGTCAAGACGGATGTAAAAGTTAGGCGTTTAGGTATTGATAAAGCGTTTTTAGAAATATGGATTTAACAAAATATAGGGGACGGTATTAACGTCTTGAAACTTAAAACTTTCCTAAAATAGAAAGTTTCCTAAAATAGTAACTTTTAGTAAACTATAACATCTCGTATTTTACGGTCAATATTAAATCTCGACTCCTTAGCAGACCCAGTGGAAATGAAATGTTCATTAAACCTCTTAATCTTTTCATACAAAGCTTGTATGTCTTCAAACTTCCTGCCTTTCAAATTAGCATGTTTGAAGTTTCCCACATGCTTTAAGTAGGTTATCATTTGATTTCTGAGTTGATTCTTGTTGGAGAGGTTTATTCCTTATAGCTGTGAATCTTTGTTGAGCCAAGAACTTCTTTGATCAGCCAATTGTATCATAGGAAACTTAGCTTCTTTCCTTCTATTGTAAACTGCTCTCTTTCTTGCTCTTGAAGCTTCTCAGCTAGAATTCCTGTTCGTTGCCTCAATTCTTGCTTTTAATACTCATCAATAGTCTTGAATAAGAGCTCATTTGTTGCATGTTCTTCAGCAAACTTGTTTCTCTCCTCTTCAGCTTTCCATTTCTTCTTGCTCGTTAATTTTCATCCTCCTCTTCAATCTTCTTCATTCTTGCCTTTGTCCTTTAGGATAATTTTTGGAAGAGGCTTTAAAGTGAGTGTTTGATCTTGTAGAAGTAGGTCTAGGTTTTATCAGTATCTTCAACAGTCCATCTGTTCCATACCTTTCTCTTTTCTTGGAAGCTTTGCTTTACTTCATAATGATGAGAAGTGTAGCAATTGTTTCAATCATCACCAAATATCAAGAAGAGGGTTTTGAGTGGATTGTTTGAGAAGCTTGAGTAGCAATATCTTCCTTATTTGCTCTTTAGTACTTTCTTTTTGCTCAGGCGTACTTTCAAGTTTTTCTTCCAATACTTCCCATTGGTCTTCAGAACCTTCAAGAATCTTCAGAAGCATTACCTTGATCATCATTACTTTCCATTTGTTCATCAGTACTTACTTTGAGATCGTCAGTACTAAGTTTTGGTCTGTCGGTACTAACTTTTTCAAAGTCGGTACTAACTCCTTCCTTAGCAGTACTAACTTCATCTTCAGTACTAAGTCCAACTTCATCAGTTTCTTTGTCTTCATCCATCATTTCTTTGTCCCTCCATTCACTTGACAATTGTCTTTTGCTTTAACCATCCTCTTTTGCATTCCTTCCTCCCTTGTTTGATACAGACACTATCGGCACCCTATTTTTTCTTTGAGGAGCCGTTCCTTTGTTGTCTTGCTCCCTTGATATCTCTTTTGATAATGCTTTGCAAATGATTGATGACAGGTGTAGCTTTCTTTTTGAGCTTTGTGATCTTAGCCTTTAAGAGTTTAATTTCCTTGGCTTGATCTGAAACCTGTTTACACAAAGAGATACAAAGATCATAGACATTTTGGAGAGTCATTGCATCCTCATTCCCTGAAAGGGATGTATCATTGAATGAATGATCTCCAAGATTCTCACCAGTATGTTCTGGAATTGAATCAGGAATAATAGGAGTGGGGGAAGGGTGTGGTGAAGGCTGGGAGAAGACTGGGGTGAATGTCAGGTTGTGCTCAAATGGAACTCACTAGGGATGAGGCAGAAGATGAGTTCAGGGCATGTGAATCATCTGGGGCTTCACTATGGTTCAGGAGAGGGTATGGTGTGCTTTCAGATAGTCTTTCTGAGGAAGCACCCTCATCCTTGTTTGGTTGACTCAACATATTATCAAACAAAGGTGTAATTTTTTGCCTAAAAAAATGTTTGCCCTTTTTAACCATAAAAGAAAAAACTTACTAGTTAATACTATATGTACAGGAAAGTGATCTAAAGGAACAGTTACATTAACTAATTGTCTAGCTAAAAATATAGAAATAAAACGAGGATACATAACAAACTTCTTCTTAGCCTCTAGATGTCTAAACATACCATCAAAAATCAATTTAGAAAAATTATACTTTTGATTAGTTGTTAAACAAATTACAGCAGTGGCAACATTTGTAGGAATTTGATCCCAAGAGGTACTTTTGGAGCTTAAACCAATGATTATATAGTGTGTAAAAAAACCTCCAATGGGGTGAAAACAAAGCTTTATTAAATGTTAACACATTAAAATCCCCTTCAAATTCCCCCCCCCCCCCCCCCCATAACTGAATAGCAATCAAAGATAGCTTGATTGGCAATGTGTCCCTATTCCCATCAGCATCATTAAAAAGAAGATCAGTACAAAGAAGCCTCAGAGATAGATCACACTAACTTGCCAGCTACTTAGCTTTTTGTGCCTCACATTGTTTTGATTGTTTGGACTTAGCAGACGTCAAAACAGTTCAACAAATGTGGTTGAAACAACATGACTTACAGTGAACACATGAGAAATTATACTTCGTTGAAGAAAATCAAATTAACTTCCATGAAACTCAACATTTCCTTCATCTTTTTTCCAAATAGCGATCATGTTGTGCTTAGACAGGACTCAAGTGCAGCCATATTGCTTACGAAGAGAGAGATCGCCGGTAGAGAAATTAAGGGCTTGTAAATAAGAATATCAGTTTTAAAGAGATGGTGAGTAATTGGGTGGTTGAAGTGGATACAAATAGGTTTTTTGAGACCTAAATTTAAAGAAAACGTTCCAATTTGCACTTTGTCCTTGGCGGTATAATTCTCCATCGACTCTTAAGCGGTACAAACTTTGCCTAGCGGTACTAACTTTAATGAGTCGGATACAAACTTTTGACCAAGCAAATAATGAACAATGTAAGATTCAGACATGGATTCAGTACCAATAGTAACTCTTATCAGTGACTCTCTAATCCTACTAAATCAAGAATGGATTTATATATTCCATACAACAATAAAAACAGAGGTGACCCATCACCTGAGCCATCCTAACCATGACTCACTATTCAGTATCTTTTCAAAGTTCCCCTCCACCATCAACACATACCTAACCATTATTTACCTGAAATACCTTTAGATGGTCCTAACATAATCGTCATTTCTTCAGAAAATAGCTTCACAAAGGAATTTTTGACAATCTTCTTATTCTTGATCATGTACTGACCACATTGTTGTACGGTTAGTATTTTGCATCTTGAATTAGATTGAATCTTGATGGGTAGAAAGGTGGTGTTATAAGGTTTTTAAGGGGTTTCTTGGGAACAAGTTGATTTGCCATGGTGTAAGTTAGCTGTGGAGAGTAGCTTTGTGATGTTATTGTTTAAAGGTGTTGCATTTGGGTTTAGTTCCATGATGAGAGGTCCATTAGCTATGAGTGTGTTTTAACCTCTGTCACCACGGATGACTCATACAAGTTGCGATCTCCTTAAACCAATGCAGCTTATGGATTAAACGCCCATGCCAATTGAGAACAAACCAAAAACAAAATCGGCTTACACAAATGCCTTGGTTAGTAGATTCAGCTACATTGTCATTGGAGGTTGGATCTTAAAGCTCTTGTAGTATGAGTTTTTCTTTCTCATAGGCATCTCTTATGAAAGGGTGCCTAATTACAATATTCTTTTCTTTGAATGATATACTGGATTCTTAACAATGCAAATGGGCTTTCATTATCAAAAATAGATCTATGTGTTCATGAAGTTTAACCCATACTAACATTTGATTTTGAATCCATAAACTTGCCCACAGCATCTGCAGCAGCAAACATATTCTGCTTCTGTTGTAGAAGTAGCTACAATGGTTTTGCTTTTTTTGGATTGCCAATTTAATGAGTCTCCTGCCAAGAAATGAACAACCTCCTGTTGTGGAATTTACCTGTCAAGATTTGCTCTAGCTAAATCACTATCAGAGTAAGATTCAAGTCGAATGTAGATTCTCTAGTAACCAAAGGCCTAATTTGGCGAGTTTTTCCCTTTAGTACCTAAAAATCTTTTGACATCATCCAAAAGATAGGTCTTTGTAGTGACTGTAACCTAAACAAGCACAGCTACAAATCATAAATGTCAGCCAGAAGCAGTCACATACATCAAGGAGCCAATCATAGATCTATAAGAGGATGGACCTCTACATCACAGGCTTCTTCAATCATTGACTAGGGCTTCTGAGTTCTCTATTTTGGTGTACTGGCATCTTAACACTTTGCAAAGTCAAACTCTTCAGTATTTCATCAACATACTTATCCTGGCTTATAAAATACCATTTGGATTCTGTTTGACTTGTAGACCAAGAAAGAAAGTAAGCTCTCCCATTGAACTCATCTGAAATCTACTCTTCATCAAAGCCTCAAATTCATCACACCAAGACTTCTTTGTTGACCCAAAGATGATATCATCCACATAGACTTGAACTAAAATGATATCATTTTTGTTCTTCTTTAAGAAGAGAGTTTTGTCAATGTCCCTCATCTATATAATCCATATCTTTAAACAAGAAAGAGGATAAGTTAGCATACTCCATGCTCTAGGAGCTTGAATGGAGTCCATACAAAGCTTTGACCACTTTGTAGACTTTCTGAGGTGACTTAGGATCTAGGAAGCCTGGTGGTTGAGACACATACACTTCTTCATCAATCTTGCCATAGAGAAAGGCACTCTTCACATCCATTTGATAGACTATAAACCCCATATATGAGGCAAAAGCTAAAAAATGAATCCTTATGGCTTCAAGTCTAGCCACAGGAAGCAAAAACTTCATCATAGCCTATCCTCCTCTTGTCCGTGTTTCCTGAGCAACTAATCTAGCTTTGTTCCTGACAACCACTCCTCTTTCATCTTTCTTATTTCTATATACCCACTTTGTACCGATAGCCTTCTTTCCATAAGGCAAATCTACTAGGATCCAAACCTTTTGAATCTCAAACTGCAACAATTCTTCTTGCATAGCATCAACCCAGCTTTCATCTTCAAGAGCTTCTGAAATCTTCTTGGGTTCAAGTGAGATAGAAAACATGCAAACAAACATTGAGAAAGTTCCTTATGATTTGGTTCCCTTTGTTTTTGAACATAACTAACAAAAGCATGAGTTTCAAGAACTTTTTTTGTAGTTGGCACTTGTTTGTACTGCTGATGTAGATCTCTAGAAATGAGTTTCTGGAAGGATGAGAGGATATTCCTTGATGTGGGAATAGGACTAACATTCACAACTATTTCCAAATTTGTGAAGTCAGCCTCTGCACCCTCATCATCATAAGATGAATGTGTAAAGATACCATCAGTAAGCATCTTCCATGAATTACCTCAAGTGGATTAGTTCAGATCATTCTTTTGAGAACGTTGTTTCAAGTACTAACATGAGTTAGTACCCCCTCCCAAGCCAAGTATTAACAAGGTATACCCGCTAGCTTTAGATGTTTGGCTACAGTAACTAAAAATGTTAGTACTGCTGACTTAGCACAGCTTCTCCTTGAGTAAACCAAGGTCACAGTTTCTGATCAAGATCTTTCTGAGAGCTTCAGCTTCCTATAGCTTTCCTTTTCTTTGGATTTGAAGTCTTGCAAGATCATCCAAAAAGTTTTTGTTTTCTTCTCTTGGACTTCCTCTCTACCATCTGATGTGGAAGAAGATTTGTTGTGAAGAAATAGAATGCATATTGGGTAGTTCAAAAAGCAGTCTTGATCAGTTTCATCTTCTATTTGAGAATTCCCTGAATCAATTTTGTCTTTTGTACCTGAATCTTGTTTAGATTCTTGTTGACCTACATGAAGGTTAGCTTGATTCTCTTCACTATCATTATGATAGTTCATAGAATCAGTCAAATAATCAAGGTCAAAAAGCCAATTTGGTCCAATTCCCTGCAACATAGTTTGTTCTCTAAAAAGTTTATGGTGCATGTTTCTTCAACTCTTTTGTACAAAGAATTGATACTCTAAAAGCCTTGCTTGTAGAGAATACCCAACTAAAAATCCTCATCAGATTTTCCAACAGCAATTTGCCCAAGTGCCTATGGTATCTCAAGATGGTCACATTGGCATCCCAAAAGTCTAATATTACTTAAAATTGGTAGTCTAACCAGTTAAAAGTACATAAGGTGTCTATTAGAGGCTTGTCACTAATAACCACTTTTAAGAAAACATAGCAAGCAGTACTAACTGCATCAGCCCAAAAAGGTGTTAGGTAAAAATGTATCTGCAAGATGGTTCTTGCTGCCATCAATAAGGGTCCTGTTCTATCTCTCAATCCTCGCAACTCCATTTTTGGTTGTGATTCTGGCATTGCTATAATCCCTCTTGAACCCTTTAAAAAACACATAATTCTATAATATCCCGTTTTTTGAATTCTGTTCCATTACACATTCTAATGTTTTAACCTTTTATTTAATTGGTTCTCTATTTTGTATTATAAAGTCCCTTAAGGATTGCACTAGTTTCATCCATAGTTTTCCTGAAGAAAAATGCCAACTAAATCTGCTAAAGATCATCAGTGGATAACCAAACAATAGGTCTTAATGGTTTGTGCTCCAATACATATGCAGGTCCAAACCAAGTCCATATGAAAGAAGTTTTAGGGTGTGGCAAATAGAGCTAACTACCTTGCCTTACAAGAATGCTTTGTGTTTGCTTATTCTTTCTGACAAGCAACACAAGTATGGTCATTTTTGAAAAAGCTTTGTTAGGCACAACCTCTTACAATTTTCCTTCACAAGTCAAATTAGGTTTTTGAAATTTTACATGACCCAACCTCCCAAATGCCAAAAGTTAGATTCATCAGTGTAGCCTTTGCAATCAACAAGCCAATCTCCTAAAGGAACAATGTTCCTCATAAATGAAACTTACATAATTGTTTTCTGGAACTTTAAGTAAAAATTGATTTTCATCAGTAATCTTAATGTCAGGAGACAAAATAAGACATTCATTGACAGAAAACAGAACCTTGTTCTTATTTGTCACACATTTGTGACCACAGAAAAGAGATTGAAATGCTAAGTTCATTTTACAAAGCTTACATCCTCAAAATCTAACCTTACCAGTTTTGTATTTTACGCTTTCCCAGTAATATATACCTCACTAACCATCCAAAGGCAACAGGGCCACCATAAATAGTCTTGATAGTCACCCCCCCCCAGAAATGGTAGGCCTTGTTTCCTGTCATGGACCTGGAACATCCACTATCAGTTATCCTTTATTCTGTTAACGTTCTGGTGGATATATCCGCACATACAAAAGAAGAGAGATTAGTACTCTCTTAGGGACATCAAGCCTGTTTGGGCTTGAGTCTGCCTAGTTGGATCTTTGAAAGATGAAATAATTTCTAAGGCTAGATCCACAATTGTATTTGGAGAGGACATTTTTGTTGTATTCCAGGTTTACCTCCATATTACAACTTGCTTGAGGACTTGACAGCAATGACCCATTTATCTTCAAAACAGTACTAACTTCTTTTACCTTAGTAGTATAAACCTTATTGTGTTTGAAAAATTTGTTTTTCAGTAGTCTGTTTTCCACATTGAAAGGTCTTGATGATGTGAATTAGTTTTTTGTTAGAAACATTTGCTGGTCTAACACCATTCATCATGGGCTTAACAGTATTAATTTTCAGAGCAGTGCTAGTTTGTACTGTCTGTCTGTTAATACTTTGTCTAGCAGTACTAACTTTGTTAGTACTGCTAGCCTTGGCAGTATTAACTGGATTAGTTCCAGTTCTTGTTTGTACTGCCAAATGACAAACTGATTTTTTGTTTTATTTATATCTTTGAGCATTGTCCCCAGTTGGTGATCCTCAAAATCTTGTTTGTCTTTTTCCCTTGTATCATTACCCTTAGACAATATTGATTATGTAGCTCATTTTGTTTAGCCAATTGACATGATAGTCACAATCTCTATATTAAAAGACTAAAACTACCACAGACAAAACATGCTCTTTCATTTAATCTCATGGTCCAATTGTTATTTGGTTGTTAACCTTAGGTTTTTGACTATGTGTTGAACTATTCTTAACATTTTCACTAGAAGTTTTTACATGCATGGTTTAGCAAAACAGAGTGTGTGTCAAATCTTCTATTTTCCACAACACATGCATCATCAATCACTATCTGATTACATATTCTTCAATAATAGCGAGCATCAAACCATACCTTAGGTTTCACTTCTATTTTTGATTTATTGGACAACTGATTCACACACTAATTCATGAAATTTATGTACTAATGTTTGAGGCACATGTTCAATTTAGTTGTTTTTTTTTTTTGGGATTCAGTTTCACTTGGTTGAGTCTTTTCTGGACCATATGTATATTGTGAGTCATCTATTTCAATGTCAGTGATCCAAGGCAATAATTTTCCTGTCATGGGTGGGGGTACCTCTTGCATTTCACAGGATTTATAAGCTGTTTTATACAAAGGTATATTTTCAAAAATCACTGTCTTTTGTATTAAAGAACACTTTTGGGAAGTTTCATTTTCATAACACCAAATTCCCACAATATCTGAAATCACCATACCCAAGCCCAAAATTATCAGAGGCAGACAGTTTGATCATTTATGATTCTAATCAGAGTTTTTGTAGAATTGATTCCATTTATCTTACGATAGCCCTCTAAGTCTTCTTTTTCTTTTGAGCTTTAGCAAACAAAGTCTTATGGTATGTTAGAGACATCTGTTTATCATCTAAATCCTATTTTCATAAATCTTGATTTTTTGGTTTCATACCAAAGTTGACCTTTGTTGATTGGGCAACTAGTTGTGCTTCAAAACCTTGATTAAAGACCTTGAGTATAAGCCTTTATCTCTATACAGCAACACATAAAGTTCCTCTCTCTGAGCCTCATATAATCTTTTTATAAGATTTGCATAAGATTCTTACACCATCATTGAACATGAATATACCTGTATGTTAGATCCTGAGTTGTTGTTAGCCATTAAAGCATAATCTTCATCATCTTTTGAATGAGTTGTCCAGTCAATGCTTTCTCCATCAACTGTCACTAATGCTTTAGACTCTTCTTTCTTTCCAGTTCTGTTCCCATCTCTATTGGCCAAGTATTCCATACCATCCCTCCTCCTATTTCTTCCTTGGATCTACACTCTCAATTGCAAAATGCCCAGTGTTGTGGCAGTTGTAGCATTCCACTTTGGTATTTATCAAAACCTACAGGTTCTTTTGCATTCAAATTGTAGCTTTCATCCAGTCTTGTTGTAGAACTTTTTGATTTCATAGTGGGGGGGGGGGAGGGTGGGGGGGGGGAGGGGGTGGGATGTATCATCATGTGCACTTGCCATTTCAATCCATTTCTTTTCAAGGTCATATCAATCAACTTGTGGTCTAAGTCCTCATGATCAATGAGGACAGCTTGAATGACTTGCTAGCAAGAAATATGAGATGTTGATGTTATTTTGTTCATAGCATTGTTGTTATGACCAGAATTAATGAAAGCATACACCATAAGCGTAAACTAAACATCATTAGTACTGCTGGTGTTTTCAGAAAACAAAATGCTAACACTTGCAATTTGAAGATGATGCAGTAGAGCTCTATTACATCATTCCGGAAACTCTTAAAATTGATGTACAAGTCATCAAAATGAGACTGTCAATTCCTGTTGTGTTCCCATGATTAAGAGACTTGTAACCAAGCAGAAGTAGGAGATCTAGAAATTCTTGATTTTTGCATCTTCATATATACACTGCTCCATGAATCTCTAGTTGAACTGAGAAGACCTTTGAAATCCTCGCATAGCCTTGTGAATCCCCTACTGAGTTGGACACAATGAATCCTTCAAACTGTTGCTTTAAATCATGTACTGTCTGCATATTTTTTTGGATTCATCATTTCCACACGAATCTTGATTTGATGGCATTTTTTAACCATATTTCTTTTGCATCATCATCTATGAAATTAGGCTAATTATCTTCTAGTATTTGGCCATTAGCAAGGTTGTCCTTTCTCATTCTTTCTCTTCTCTCTAGACCACTATCTCTTCTGCTGTTTTAGAGGCAAAATCTTGATTTGACCCTGCAGTATCATTGTGACTGACACTGGACCATTTCCATTTTGAATCACCTCCCAGATTGGATACTCTATGAGCCAGATAGTGTTCAATTTGTCATGGCCCATAAGTCATAATCTTCCCTTCTTGAGAGTAGCAGTTTGAGTGGTTTGAGACTGGAATGAGGAATTGTTGTTGTGTTGGGCTTGTTAGAGTTTGTCGTGGAGGTGTGGGTGGTGGATTATTCATCATTGGTTCCTGACATGTTTAATTAAGTTAGTTTGAGATTATAACTGATTTTGACTGGTTCTTCTATCCATGTTTCTCAAAAAGCTCTAATTACCATTGTGTTCCTTATTGAAATGGATCTTTTGCAGCTATACAGATGATACCTATATGTAATAAATAACAACT
Source organism: Tanacetum coccineum (assembly GCA_026074375.1). NCBI lineage: Eukaryota > Viridiplantae > Streptophyta > Magnoliopsida > Asterales > Asteraceae > Tanacetum > Tanacetum coccineum. Next base: position 25,969 of record BQNB010079078.1, read on the forward strand.
GACTATGTAGAACAATGACTTGAATACAATATGTTAATGCGAGAAATCTAACACAAGAACTAAGAAGAATAAAATTCACTGAATAACAACTTTGTTGAAATGTTCTTGAGAGTTACAGAATGCTAACTAAGATATGATCTATATTTGTAATCATCATTGTCAATATATTTTAACTATGACAATAGTTATCCTTTTATAGATTAAATAACCCTAAAAGTCTTACATATGAACTTTTCTACAAATATCTCATCAAATATCTTTAAATATCTTCTCATCGGTAACTAACTATTTTACTACTAACGGTAACTAACTAACCAGCAGGACTAACACATTGTACTGTCGGGTACTAATTAATAACAAGACGTCGTACTAACTATTGTACTGTCGGTACTAAGTTAAGAAAACATTAATCCTAACATCATCCCCCTACTCAATTCACGCATACATGCACACTCTTAATTTAATGGAGTGGAATCTTTCCACTTAATTTTGAATACAAGCTTGAGAAACATGGATAGGGACATGTTGTCTCTACCCTCCCATGAACCAACACCTCCTTTTTTTTTTTTTTTTTTTTTTTTTTTTTTTTTTTTTTTTTTTTTTTTTTTTTTTTTAAAAAAACCACAACCACATCTTTTGTCATCTTTCATGGTGAGTACAACAACTCCACTATGTATTAAGGAATGAATCTTGAATTATTTAGAAAAGCTAGTGATCAAACCATGAACCCCCTGGCTCTTTGCGTCCGAACCCACACCACACACACCCTTGGTGTGTGTTGGTCACATAGCCATTTGGTTACCTTCTATTAATAAGCCAAGAGACCCCTTAACCTAGTCATTTCCTATAAATACCAAGTGATAACAACTTAGGATTTCACGCTTCATTTGCAAGCCACCAAAAAGATTTTCTCTCCCTCTTCTCTTCTTCTTTCTCACGGAAAACAACACACACAAACACTTTCATATCTTTGATTTCTAGCAAGATATAACTATTCCAGATCATTTTCATTCATATTTAAGGTGTTTACAAGAATGGTTTCTTTGATTTTAAGGGTTATTTAAGATTTCATAAGTTAGGGTTTTGGTTCATCAAGTGGGTTTTACAAGATCATATTGTGGTTTTTATAGATCTAGAGGTTTTTTTGGATAGATCTTTGATGTTTTTTAACTTACTCATCTATCTTCTTGTAAGTGATCTATTTAACGGCATGTTATTTCTTTATGGTTTTTGGGAGAATCTTTCTATTCTTAAGTTTTCAAGGGCTATGTGTTTGTGCTTTAGAAAATAAACAAGTTTAAAACATAAACTAGTAATTGTTTGTATTTGGTCACTTTGATTAACAAAAAAGTTTTGGATGTGATTATGAGGTGAACATGGAGTGTTGCAGACAATAGAAATGATAGTATTAGGTTAGTATTTATTGTGGTTTTGATGGCGAAATATTGGTGGATAGAGATTAGGGCTAGAATAGGCATTAATGAGAAGTTTGGGTGATTTTTGGTTGTGTTTTGGCAAATAAAGCTTGATGTCCGAATCTTTAACCTAGGCTAAAGGATGTTTAAAAATGTTTTAAGGAGTTAGAAACATAAGATTATGATAGTATATGATTCCCCGCTCATTTTGATATATGGATCGTCGAAAACGGACTTAAAACGAACAAGTTATGACCAAATGAAGTTTGAAACATTTTTTTGGCAAAACACTATAACAAGCTTGCTGTTTGGAATTATAAATGCGGTTTTTCCGACACTTTCGGACATTTTTGAGGTTTTAAAACATTGGCGAAACATATAGAAACATTAGCGTGTTGATTGGAAACATTAGAAACGTCATAAAGGTAATTATGGAATGCCGAATGTTATAAAAGCGTAATACTTCTAAAAATAGTAAATTTTGAGATAAGTCGTCAAGACGGATGTAAAAGTTAGGCGTTTAGTTATTGATAAAGCGTTTTCAGAAATATGGATTTAACAAAATATAGGGGACGATATAAACGTCTTGAAACTTAAAACTTTCTTAAAATAGAAAATTTCTAAAAATATAACATTTAGTAAACTATAACCATCTCGTATTTTACGGTCAAATTTAAATCTCGACTTCCATTTCTATTTCCATCTTTGAATAAAAATTTCGTGTTTTACTTGTTAGTCGATTTATTGAAAATCGTCGTTTTTAGCTATTTCCGCGTCGTGCTTAGGATATTTATCCGTAAAGCGTTTTAGGAAATTGAAAATTTTATATTTTAGCTCCGGAAGCTAAATTATTCTTATTTTAGTATTTCTCGATTTTCCCGCGTTTTTGCCGAAACCGTGTCAAAAATAGTACTTTAACACTTTTTAACATTTTAAATAAATGTTTTAAATCAAAATAATGTGTTGCAAATTAAAAAATGAGCTTATAAGAGATCAAAGAGCAAGCGCGCGCGGATATCAAACAACGGTGAAAGACTTTTAAATATCCTCAGAAAACGGTTACAATTTAGGTTTTGAAAAACGACCTAGTTCTCGATAACCAGTGCTCTGATACCACTCTGTAACACTCTCAAAATCACAACGCAGCGAAATACCACTTGGGGTGCTACTTCATAGCATAAAGTGCTAGCTACAGAAGTCAATATAGTGTACTATACTTTACGCTATGAAGTAGCACCCCAAGTTGGTATTTTACGCTGCGTTTGATTTTGGAGTGTACAAGTGGTATCGAGAGCACTGGTTAATAGAGAAACTATGTCGTTTTCAAAACCTAAACTATAACCATTTTACCGAAGGATTTTTAAAAAGTCTTTCATCTTTTGGTCCGATATGCCGCCCTGCGCTATGCTCCCTAATCCCTGATAATCTCTTTTTGTTTGCATCTCTACTACTAATACAAGGATAATGAGTATTTAACAATTTGGCTATGATCTCGCTCTCTTACAGTCTATCTCGAGACGTCTACTATTTAACCTTATGTCGGTCAGTTATATAAATATTGACCACTCTGAATATCGCGTACTTTCTAATTTCTCATTTACTCCCTCGAACATCAATGCTGATATTATATAAGGATACTCACATATATGAGCTACTTTTTTTTGGACCTCTTACGCTTATCTCTGAAATTATCACCATCTATCTATATAAAAGCAATTCATAGACGTGTTGACTATTTTCGGTCACTGATGTTACTTGATATTATTTCTTATGTGTGTGAATTTGGATCAGAGGGGTACGCCTACCCGCATGTTGTGTATGAGTTGTTGATATGTTTTAGGTGAGCTTGGTTTGATGCCAGTGCTAACCGAAGCCTAAATGTGAAATCATCTATGTAACGATAATTACTTACATGTACGTCTTAATGAGTTCGTTTACTTCAATATATTGTGAGCGATGCGGTGATCTCCAAAACATTTGCGCTACTTCAGTTTATTCCCTTTTGATGATATTGAAATTCGGCATACTTGTCAATTTCATGGGTTATTTTACCATTCGACTCCGAGTTTGATTAACGTCTCATTGTTCTTCTCGTTACTTCTTATGATTATGAAGAATCATGCCGCCAAGGAGACTCCTTCTTATCATCGTAGCATTGTCTTGATCTCGTGTTTTGTTGTGACAATGCTTATGTAGGCTAATTTATAATTATCTTATTGAAATGAATTGGGACGCCTCTTCATTTGAATAAGAAAATTATAAATCGCCGAACCATAAATTTCTATGTCTTATTTACATGGATTGGGACGCCTTTGGATGTAAATAACGATTTGTAAATGATTGGGCTTAAGTGTATGGCATTCGTACGAAGAACCTTCTTTCGATTTGTAATCCGTTTGTATGAATAATTCATTTTCTTCGTTCATCTAATAATATCGTTATTACCTTCATACGAATGAGTCTTTAGACTTCTTTCGGTTCGTAATTTGTTCATTTGATTATTTCCAAATGTGTATCCGACATGGCGTGCGTCTTTTTTAACAAGTAATACATCCATACGAATCATTCATTGTCTTTACTCTTCGAATCGCTATAATTATTGCGTTTGTACAAATGGCTATTTGAACCTCTTTCGACTCGAAATTTGTTATATGGATATTTTCGATTGTGTATCGACCGTCGCAAACCATATGGAGACAAGTCGAATAGATCACCGGGATGGCGCTCCCTTAAGGTGGGAAGGCTGTAACATCTCGTATTTTACGGTCAATATTAAATCTTGACTCCGTTCCTATTTCTATCTTTGAATAAAAATTTCGTGTTTTACTTGTTAGAGATTTAGTGAAAATCGCCGTTTTTAGCTATTTCCGCGTCGTGCTTAAGATATTTATCCGTAAAGCGTTTTAAGAAATTAAAAAATTTATATTTTAGCTCTGGAAGCTAAATTATTCTTATTTTAGCATTTCTCGATTT
>BQNB010079079.1:0-13719 GCA_026074375.1 Tanacetum coccineum
TTTCGAGTTGATGTAGTACGCCCGTTCGGACCCGTATGACCCGTCCGGATATAGGGCCCGCCCGGTATATACGCGGACACTAAAGATCAAGACTTTATAGTTTACCTGATCCTCTGTAACTATCTTTTGATAATGACATCCGGGATCGAGAATGCTGCAAACAAACAATGAATCTACTACAGCCAATGCTTCCTTTTGCAACTGGTCTTTGTTCTTTTTGTTGTCAGGATGTTGGTTTAAAGTGTCATTTGCAATAGGTGACTCCGTTTCTTGTGTAGGTTCAGATGAAAAGAGAAGAGTTTGGGCATTCTTTAGATGTATGTTTCCTTCTTTATGTCCATCACAGACAATGGATGGGGTGCTTTCAGTTTGGATAGGCGTAGCTACCACATCGATGGGTCGAGCACTGACTTCAGAGTGTGCAGTGGAATTGGAAGTGGAGGACACAACGAGGACCATTTGGGTGTTCTTGAAATCTTTCACAGACGGTTGAGTAGTTGTTTTGGAGTGAGCAGGGGAATTAGAAGTTGTGGACACCATGGGTAAAGGGTCACTCAAATTTACTCCTGCCTGAACATGTCAAAGTAGTCAGTACACATTCATCAATGCGCAACATGCAACATTAGTTTAAATGCTACGTAAAACAAACCAACTGTAACATGATCTCAAAATCCTAAAACATTCCTCAATGGGCACAACAAGAGTCAAATGAGTAACTTGTGTTACTCAAAATCCTTGAATCTATTCCAACCCCTTTGCCTAAAAATAAACTAATACGCCAAGAGCGATACATACATGAAACCAAAATCCAAAACTTGTATTCACCAATTTTGAACCACCTTCAACTCATATGTATAATACAAGTATCAAACCATGTACTTCTCACTTCAAACAATCAAATGATCTATATCAAAATCATATACTTTTTACTAAATATTCTTGAATTAATTTGTACCCAATGACCCATTTAGCTATTAACCATGACAAACACCGTCTATTTTTCTAGCTCACATGACAGATCTAGACTGTATGATTTTGTGGCTGAATGGGACTTGATTCTAAATCTGTATGTAGAAGCATGTTGTTGTATATTGTATGTTGCATGTTGACTTTTGTTAAGAAACGCTCGGCTTTTGTGTTTTTATGTTTCTGGGCTATTTGTTCTTAGTTTGCGAATAAAACTGACATTTTTAATTAATTCTGGAACCAATTTATGTGGTAACAGTCAAATGGGTTAAACCAAAGTCCTAGACTCCCCTTTTCGAAAACCTTGAAAATCAGCACAACAAACGGTAATTTTTTTTATCTCACAAATATATTGAACCCACGACCTTTTGGTTAGTGGGAAACTCACTTACCACTGGATCAAAGTTCAAGTGGTGCACAACACATGCATCTACTTCTAAACACTAAAACATGTACCCAATGTTTTGAAACCCGGTTCCACCCGGTCAGTTCAACCTGTTCCGATCGAAAAAACAGGTCAAATTAAACCGGGTTTTATATTTACGAAACCCGGTTAGACCCACCGGGTTTGAATTGACCCGGGTCAACCCGGTTCTCGAGACCTGACCGGGTTTTATTTTTTTCATGTTTTTTACAAATAAAGCAAGTTAATTGTATATATTTGCGACGTAATTTTGTTTTTAGATGTTATTTATGTTAGTAAATGGTTTTTAGGCTCGTATATTGAATCTTCATGGTTTATATATATACCTTTTTATTATCATTGCAAATATTATTTTCTAATTTTTTTTAGAAAACCGGGTTGTCCCATGGTCAAACCGGTTGAACCGGTAACCCGATGACTTGACCGGATCAATTTGAGAACCGGTTTTCAAAACATTGCATGTACAACAACTACTAGGTCAAATCAAAAGTCCTAAAAAGTAAAAAATATTAGAACCATTATTTCAAGCGAAAATTACGTAATTGGTCCGTTGGGATTCGTGTATTTCTACAATAACCCTGCAAGTTTTTTTTTTCGAAAATAAACTTCTAAATCGCTACAAGTGGGTAGTTGTCAACTCGAATTACACGTGTCGCCCAATTAAACACACATAGGAAATAACGAAGTGAAATCGGAGCCCTAATTTTTTAAAAATGAAGATCGCTACTCTTGTATAGCGATTTAAAAAAAACTGATTTTGTCAGGTTCACGTGGGGTCAGAAGCAGGTTCACGTGGGGTCAGAAGCAATAAAAAATCAGTGGGGTCAGACGCATTAAATGTAAATCGCGCCTAAGGTATAGCGATTTGGTTTTTTTTGTACTGTTTGTATTTTAAGAAGCACAATAACATACAGTATGAAATGATGTATCACTGCTATACAGTATGAAATGATGTATCAATGCCAACTGCAGTAATTTTTTTGTTATTTTCTAAAATTCGAATCTGATTATGCATATAAATGAGAAGTGATATACTATCAACAATGTGTCTATCTTTATTTCTAAATAAAAGTAGTTTTGATTTGTAGAAGTTTTGATAACTTGATTTAGTTTGAAGCTTGTGCTGGTGTTGTTGCATTGTGGATTGTTGCGGTTTGCGGTGATTTTGAGGTGGTGTTGTTGGTGACTTCTTGTTTTACTTCTTTATTATAAGATGGATTTGACCGGTTACGAGGTATAATATTTATATTTTTAATTACCCAGTATTTTATTTTTTGATGTTTGTATGTGTAGTAATTATTTATTTATTTGTTAATTTAGGTACCCCGTGTTCTTGTTACTTGTAGAAGTAACTTAAGGCTGCTTAAATTAGTTAGAGAAAAAATTAGTGGCACTAAACGGGAAGAACTATTTTGGCAATCTTGTTTTGGTTGGGTATTAGACCAAAATGATTTGACAGAGAATTGTATCTTAATACATTTCATGTTAGGTCAGCAACTTGAGGTAGAAGGTAAATATCCCTTTGTATTACTATATAACTGATAATAATAGAATACAATTTGGGAGAGAGGAATTTTGCCTGGTTACTGGTTTAAGGTTTGGGGTCGAGAATTTTGCTGACTATGACGACGTAGAGTTGGCTATTCCTTTTAGGAGACGGGTGTTTCCGTCATATTTAGATGGACAACATATTACAGGCAATATTGTATTTAAAATCATTGATGACGAGTTGTTTGATAGATTACACGACGACGATGTTATTAGCCTTTGTTGTCTAGGTATCTTGCAGCTTGTTTTATTAGGTGTGGAGGGTAAACGTAGGATCCCTTGACTTGATGTTAAGGTTAGCAAATGACAGAGTAGGTTGGGATAACTATCCTTGGGGTTCGTATGTGTGGCCGACATTGTACTCCCAACTCAAGAATGCAAACGTTAGACGTTGGCCGAAATTATATGCCACTCAGCCTACAACTGAAATTGATAAGAAATCCTATTCGATCTTTGGATATACTTGGGCATTCAAGGTATGTCATAATTTAGTTTATAATATTTAATTGGGCATTTAAGTTATATGTATAACGTAAAATAATTAAAGCAATGTCTTTTTTGTAGACTTGGATTTTGGAGTCTTTCCGAGTAACGGCGACTAGATATTATAATCGTTACAATCGGTATCCTAGAGTTGCTGCTTGGAAAAAAAATGGGAAGTTTATGGGAAGCATGGTTCATGGTTTTTTTTTCATGTGAGTTTCATTTAATTTTAAAGTTTATTAAGTTGATTATGTCATATAATTCATAATTAATTTCCTTTATTTCTTTTTAAGGGAAATCTGCCTGCTGCAAGATTGACACCAGACGAGACCGAGGCTCGATCGAAAACGTGGATTTCTAGTAGGGCATACTTTGACGGCCGTATTGGTCAAGCTGAACGAGTACCTCGTCATGTCAACCGTCAAAATATGTATAAAGTTCCCTCAGAATTTTATCGACAATTCGAGGGGGCCGGCGTTTTGGACCAATTCGGTCTTCGGTCCGGTCCGGTCCAGTCGGTCTTACCAAAAACCCGAACATTATGCCTTGTAGGACCGGACCAGGCCGACCCGGACCGGACCGTACCATTTCGGTCCGGTCCTCGATCCGGCGTTTTAGACAAATTCGGTCTCGGTCTCGGTCCGGTCCGGTTTTGGACCGATGCTCACCCCTACCTTAGAGAAAGTGAAGTGAGACAAACACAAAACTGAGCAAATATTAAGCATTAGATAATAAGCAATAAGCTAACTTAATAATAAGCTAATCTAAAAACTATTATTTTTATTAATTAAAATTGTAAACTTTTTATAAACTAAAACTATATTTAATAATGAAAACTTTTATTAAAAAAACTTTAGCTTAAAAATGAGCTGCACCGAAAAAGCTTTAAACTAAATAAGCTACAACTTATTTAGCTTTGCTAAATTCGAAAATTTAAAAGTGAAACAAGTTGAAAATAAGCAGAGGGATAAAAAGCCACGGTTTAATAAGCAGTTTCTATAAGCACTATTTAAGCTACTAACCAAAAACAATGAAGCTAAAACTTCTATATTAAAAAGGAAATGCATAACATTAACGAATAGGTTACTCTGGCAAGATGGTAACCCGCTTGACTTTCGTAAGGGAGGTCGCGGGTTCGATTCTCGATGGGGTGTAACATCTTTTTTTTATTTTCTTGTTTTTATTTTTTAAAACCTAAAAGTAGTTTAGGCTTAATAACGTGACCATATGTACCGGTTTTTTGCTACACTTAAATAATGTGTGACAAAACTTGAGTCCATGATTTGGACACATAAACAATACTTCATGTGACCATATATAACATTATGAATTTAGACACACAAACACTCAATGTGACTAATATGAAATTTAATGATAATCGATTTCACATTTTGCTCTAAATAATAGCCACATGAATACTTCACGATGTGACTGTTATGAATATATTTGTCACATATAATCACCTTAAATGTGGCCATCAACATAATTTGGTCACACATTTGTGATATGTTGTGGCTATTGTAAAAGCATATAGTCACATGATCATGCTAGAAGTAAATGTGACTATACACATTAGCTTTTGGCAAGCTAACACAAACTAAACTTTAAACACGCATTTTAAGTTACGTGACCATATGTACTGGATTTTGGCTACACTTAAATAATGTGTGACAAAACTTGACTCCATGATTTGGACACATAAACAATACTTCATGTGGCCATATATGACATTATAAATTTAGACACACAAACACTCAATGTGACAAATATGAAATTTAATGATAACCGATTTCGTATTTTGCTATAAATAATAGCCACATGAATACTTCACGATGTGACTGTTATGAATATATTGGTCACACATAATCACCTTGAATGTGGCCATAAACATAATTTGGTCACACATTTGTGATATGTTGTGGCTATTATAAAGGCATATAGTCACATGATCGTGCTAGAAGTAAATGTGACTATACACATTAGCTTTTGGCAAGCTAACACAAACTAAACTTTAAACACACATATTAAGTTACGTGACCATATGTACTGGATTTTGGCTACACTTGAATAATGTGTGACAAAATGTTTAGTGTGACCATATGTGGTATTTGGTCTCGGTGTTCAAGTGTGTGACATATATTTGTCGCTATTTATATGTATATCGTGACTAATGCTTCAATCTTACTTTTCATTTGTCACGCGTTTCTAATTCATATGTGGCTAAATAATTAGCAAAAGATAGTAGTCACCCTTAAATAATGTGTGACAAAACTTGACTGTATTATTTAGACACATAACAAATTACTTCATGTGACCATATATGCCATTTGGTCACATTGTTCAAGTGTGTGACATATATTTGTCACTATTTATATGTATATCGTGACTAATGCTTCAAGCTTACTTGTATTTGTCACGCTTTCCAAATTCATATGTGGCTAAATAATATTACCAGTTACCTTTAGCCACATAATGTTCGAATGTGTGGCAATACAGTTCTAATGGTCACACAATCGAAATTTTCATGTGTGGCTAATTAGTAAATGTTGTCTATTTTGGTACCTTTAGCCACATAAATATGTGAATGTGTGGCCGTTCTATTTTACCCATGTGTAACCAAATCCACTTTTTGTACTAGTGTAATAAAACAAAACATGCTACACCCTACACGCAAACCGTTTTCAATTTTGTGGTTCATAATAATGGTAAATTGGTGCTCGATGACACAAATAACACGATGTACGTCAACGGTGGAACATTCAACATCAAGATTCCAAGACTGAAACTAGAAGAGCTGAAACAATATTTTATTAATATTTTGGGTACAAAGATTCATGCTTTTTATTACAAAATACCGCACAGTGGATTTTCAATAACCGTTAAACTTAGAAACAACTATGATATGCATGTCATGTTTGATATATCTTCAGCGCAGTACAAATTGGAAATTTACGTTGACCACATCGGTGTCAATTTTGTTATATCAAAATATATTTTCCCAAATGCTAGCTTGGCAGAAATGATGAACCATGTCATAACTGACTACTCAAGTGAAAATGAAGACATTATAAGGCAGGTAACACAAAATGATTACACTTTCGATCAAATGGTTGAATGGGCGGAACAAGAACACTTTGAAGACGCGGAAACCAATGTATCATGTCTAAAGACAGATCTAAGCTCGGTGCTGATTCCCAACAATGGCTCTATGGAAGAACCAAAGATAGATCTAAGCTATCTACATCAAATGCAGAAACGAAAAAATATGTACTAATATTCATGTAACTGAATATGTATTAACAAAGTCTGTTCAATGTACACATTTTGTTCCTTTTTCTATCAATTGAATAATTAAGTACCAATTTTAATAAAATAAGTCAATGACAGTTGATAAATATTAATCCATGAAAATGTCTATTATCTCTTATAAATGTACGAGATTTGTCAGCTTTTTTACTATTTCAGTATATTGATAAAGACTGACCATACTATTTCCCCTATATCAACTATCCTATCATCTACATTATACTTTTGTCTCACACACACACACACACTTCTTCTCTCCACTTACAAACTATATGGCTTATTTGGCAAATGAAGCACGTCAAACAATTATTTCAAAACTACAAAGGGAGATTCAAGCTGAGGAAACACTTGCACATCAGTTGTTGTGCAACTTAACTCATTATTCAAAGGAAATACGTATCCATGAGGTACAAATAACAATGTTGCAAAGTATGCCTACAACTAGCCTTAATAGCTACGGATTGCATGCTCTACTAATGACACTTGAAGCGGATATCTGTACAAAAAACAACATACTCAGAACAAGACAACAATTGTTGAGGAGCATTTCTGCAAAGCAAAACTTCATTAACAGCTACATGGCATTATAGACTATCTAATGATGTTGCTGAAGACCACAAGGCCAACCATGTGTGTTGTTGTTTGTTTGTTTTTTTTTTAAATTGTGTTAAATAAGATTGCCAATTTACTAGATTCTATGTGGTTTTTTTCAATTCTATGTGATTGTTATTCATTCTGCATAAAAAAACTACTCAATGACAATGTTATTTATCAATGAACATTTTACAATATTCATGACATGATTTGACAACACACATCTTTTTTACTGCAACGGATAAGACAATTCACTGACAATATTGTCTATCACTTAAAATTACACGTGATTTAGGACATGATTTGACAACACACATGTTTTTTACTGCAACAGATTAGACAACTCACTGATAATACTGTTTATCACTTAAAATTACACGCGATTTAGGACATGATTTGACAACACACATGTTTTTTACTGCAACGGATTAGACAACTCACTGACAATACTGTTTATCACTTAAAATTACACGCGATTTAGGACATGATTTGACAACATGCATGTTTTTTACTGCAACGGATTAGACAACTCAATGACAATGCGGTCTATCACTTAATATTACACGCGATTTAGGAAAATATCTAACAATTCGTCAGATTTTTTTTATATTCAATAACTATTAAGTACAAATGTAGTCAAATCATTGCTTATATATACCCACACAAATTGGGGTTCTTACTCACAACCAAATAGAAACTATCAAACAACTTATTAATTATATCTTCTCATTTTATACCATGACTAGTAACCCAGAACAAGTTAGGTTAACTGTCCTTACGAAACTACAAGAAGCACTTGATGAAGAAGCTATTTTGGAGGAACAAATTTTAGCCTTGATGCATCGCTTTGCTGATAGGTTTACAGATCGTAGGGTAGAAATTAACAATCTGATGGTATTGCACGATCACCCACTTATCGACTATGGTAAGTACGCCCTAGGATGCATGATTTGGGCGGACATGAAAAAGTGTGTACACTTGAAAAGCGTTAGGGATGAGCTGCTAAGGAGCATGGAAGAAAAGAGACAATTAATGACGAACTACAGAGACATGTAAAAGCATTATTGTTTAACACCAGTTTGCTAATCATGTATATCGTTGTTTGTTGTTGTTTTTATGTTTATCGTCTAAATAATGTTGGCTATGTACTCTAAATAGATATCTGGTGGTTCTCATATTGTAATGATTTTAATGACTACCGTAAATTTTAAGCTTTCAATTACAACTTTTATAATTACTAAAATATAGCTGTAGAATTGTACCAAATAAAAAATATTTTTTTTAATGCCAAAGTTACACACTTTGCAGCATCACATCTTATACATATTAACAATATTTTTAATAAATTTTAATTCACTATGTAGAGCTCATCAACGAATACACAAATGAGCAAATACAAAAAATTAAAAACAATGTATCGATATGCACAAACATGCGAAAAGATAGACGGAATAATGTTTTTTCCATAACAAAACCCTAAAAAAATTTCAAAATAAACCCAACTGACACACTTTGCAACATCATATCTTATGCATACTAAAACTATTTTTTAAAAAATTTAGATCACAATGTAGAGCTCATCAAAGACAACACAATTGAGGAAATAAAAAAAATTTAAAAACTAATCGGTATGCAATAACATACGAAAAGATAGACGGAATAATGTTTTTTCCAAAACAAAAACCTTTAAAAAAATTCAAAATAAACCCAACTGATACACTTTGCAACATCATATCTTATGCATACTAAAACTATTTTTTAAAAATTTACGTCACTATGTAGAGCTCATCAAAGACAACACAATTGAGGAAATAAAAATAATTTTTAAAAACTGATCGGTATGCAAAAACATGCGCAAAGATAGAGAAAATAAAGATTTGGCAAAAAAAAAACCTACCAAACAATAAAACCCAATAACAGCACATATACCAATGACTGTTAAAATTACAAAATCGCTATATAGTGGGCGCGATCATCCTACGTGGATTTTTTTTTTGATTTTTTTTTATTCGTTAGAAGTCAGCCAGAGGCCGACACGTGTCCACCTAGATTATCGCTACACATATGGCGCGATTTAGTTGGTTATTTTTGAAAAAAATGGATCGGGTCTCTGCGGGATAACACGAATCCCAACGGGCCATTTATGTAATTTTCGCAAAAAAAAAACTTGTTGAATGATTGTGCAAAGTTACCACTTCCTGTAGATATTAGGATTTAGGAAAATAGAAAGGTTAAAGTATGAAAGCAGAAACTATTACATGTTCAACCAAGGAAATTATAGATTTCATAGCTTACAGACATCAAAGAAGCAATACAAAAAGACATTCATAAATTTGTGTGTTTTAAATTTGTCTTTGATATCTAGTGATCTCTTTTTCTCGAGGTGAATATAGATGGACAACAAAGTTTGTACGAAAAGAAAATGTAGAAATAAATAGAAGACTAACCTGCAACAGTTTCATATGTGGATTTCTGACAGGAAATGGCTGCTTCCCTTGTACCTGCATGCAAAGTAACGAATGAAGGAACATGATACCAAGACAAATTAATGCAGCGCTTATAAATCAGAATATACGGAGTATTAGGTATGGGTTGGTTGTCACATGAACATGATACCAAACACACCCTTAATTTTACGGGAATTGTTAGTAAGCATTGGAATGGCCCACAAACACTTTCTATCATATAATTATGAATTTTTTATTATACTAAAATAATTTAGATGGTTCGGAGCATTGGGAAAATTTCAACACCTTTGAACTGTGATATTTTTAAGCTAAGGTTTAATAAAATCACCCATTTTTGTAGGTTTTAAGAGAAAAAAACTACAATAAATAAGTAACTCGCACGTTTGTAGCAGCACAATAAAGAGTATAAAATGGGTTTTCGGTTCTTTTAAGAAAGTGAAACCAAATCAAACATTAGATACTCCAAATGATCACATACCCGATGAGTAACCATTCTGAAGAGAAAATAAGTCCAAAGTTTTATCACCATTGTTAGTACAAAATTCGTGTCGGGTTTAGCAAGGTGTTGAAGTCTTTTGTCGGGCTGGGCCTCCAAGCGACCTGAATGCTTGATCTTATACTAGAGCAAGAGAAGTGAGATGATTTTCTGCATAATTAAAAGTAAACCGTTAGCCTTACCGTGGGTACGGACCCCACGATTAGACTCCGGCGTGAGAGTAAGTATTCATATTGTCAGAGTATATGTCAGAGAGAATAAGAATAACTGTGTACATTTTGGGGTGTATTGTGATCCCTATTTATAGGTGTCTAGTACTAGGGTTTCCTAGTATTTCGGTTACTTTAATAGTGGCCGGAGTGGGTCCCTTGTCGGGCAAGGATCCGCGACAATCGTGTTGAACGGACGTAGATGTTTTCCGCGGACGGATCGTCCTATAGGTGGATCTGCGGACGGATTGTCTATAACTGGATCCGCGGACAGATCGCAAGGTTCGGGGCCGAGGCCCATGGGAGATTGGGTTTTACTATGGCCCGTTATTGACAGGTTGGGCCCAAAAGCCCGAGTAATAATGTGGCCCAAGCCCAGAGGCTTGGTACACCTAGTATACGTCATCAAGTCCCCCCAGTCTAGAATGATATTTGCCTGTGGGTTATGTCCTGCGTGCGGATATCAATGCTAGACTTTCGTTTAATTTATTTCCTCCTTGAGTTATCTACTTTTATGCCGTACCGCTTCTGAGTTGGTGACGCTTCAATGACGTGGAGCGTTGCTGTCCTTTTACCTTCTGACTGGTGACAGCTTTTTATTAGTTTCTCGTGCGTTTTTCTATCGTTGGATTAGGCAAGTGGTACACACGTGGTGTCATCCAAGTATCGATAGGAGTAACTATCCCAAAGTATAAATACCCCTTATTTTTACTGTTTTTTCTCTTCTCGAAATATTTCCACCGCCATTGTTAATTTCTTAGAGCTTTTACTTCTTATTCCTCGTCCGTGCGTCCTTTTCCTCGTTGTCAGTTTTTCGAGATTCAGGTTAGCATTTATCTTAGTTTGTCTTCTTAAAAATGGCTAATAAACATTCCATTATGACCCGAGAAATGGTAGAGAGCTTTTGCAATAGTTATTATATTCCTGATGAAGTTCATCCTACCGCCCCGGGGCGGGATAGGACTATCACCCAATTTCCTGAGGGCAAAGTGGGTGTCTATACTAGGTTATTTGATTATTGTGGCTATAGGATTCCTCTTACCAAATTTTTTGTAGCCGTTCTCAAATATTTCCGTATACATATTTCTCAATTGTCCCCCTTCGGTGCTGCTCGTATATCTCATTTCGAGGTTTTGACGCGCGTACTTGATCTCGGCCCGTCGGTAGCTATTTTTTGTGCGTTCTATACGCGCATATATAGTGATGGATTGTTTTCGTTTGCGAAACGTTCCCTATCGGCTCCCTCTTGTCTCTCGAAGCCTCCGGATTCTATTAAGAACTGGGCGGACTATTTTTTCTGGGTTGATTCCAGGGTATTCCATATCTCTGTCCCTTTGTATACGGTGGGCGTGTTGGAGACTGCTCGTCAAGAGCAAGCTGTTCAGATCCTTTCTTCTAATAAAGCTCCTTTCCGGCGGTATCCGGAATGTTTTTTTAGCTCTTATGGGTTTAAGTCCTTACTATCCATTTGGTAAAAATACTTATCCAGCCTTTGAGGGACCTGATAGAACGGGTGGGTGAAACTTAGTTTATATATATATATATATATATTTTGTATATGGTGTTTAATCTTTTGGTATTTATTTTCCAGACATGGGTTTGCTTGACTATATCAAGACCGCTGACCCCCAAAAGGTGCAAGCGGTGGAGGTCCAGAAAGGGGAAGAGCAGGTGACGTTGCTTGATAGTATAAAACATTGCTTCATGTCCCTGGATGCTCCTGCTGCGGTACAACAAGCAAGCGGTAGTGGCTCTGGCGCTGGTCCTGAGGTTTCTGCTCCGTCTGCGGAATAAAATGTTGCGGAAGAGAATGTCATTCCGGTGGGTACTTACTTGGATTTAGTAGACCCGGAAGGTGATGTGGCTGTGGTTGAGAAAGGAGATGTTGCTCAGAAGCAGTCGGAGAAGGCCAAGAGGAAAAAGTTGTTAAAGCAGAGTGACACCCTTCCTGCTAAAAGATTGAGGATATATCATCATAGCCTTGCTTCCGAGACAGGTGGGAAGACACTTGCTAGTCTGAGACGGACCATCCCGGAAGGCTCCCTTTTATTGGGGCCTTCTTCTCCGGCGGACGTCCACACTTAGGTTACCGTGCGGAGGTACGTGCGTGCTTATCCTTCTTTGATTTTGTCTGTACTTGTACTTTCCTTAACATTATTCTTTTTTGCCAGTTCCCGCGTTGCAGATGCCCCTGTGTATACTGCTGCTGACACTGTGACTTCCAGCAGGGGCAAGACGCTTGTTGTACCTGTTAGTTTTATGGACATAAATTAGTAGATGTGTGTTAGGATCGAACTCGAGACCTCGGGATTGCACACATTACGTATGAAGGAATTAATGGACAATAATTAATATATATAAAACGTTATATATTTAATTATTAAAACACAAAATAAATGTTTAATGGAAGTTAGTAGTTAACGAGGATTGACTAACGATCGTTAAATATTACAAGTAAAGGACTAGAATGAAAAAATAAGTCAGAAAGGTTCCGGAAGCCCTTTTGGGGTTAATTAGCCGATCGGTTGGGCTTTGGGAAACCCAATCCCATACCAACTTGTCCTCCAAGTTATCAAGGCTATATAAACAAGGCTTAGGGTTATTTGTATAGATACTTTTTGTGCACTTGCTATAACCCTAAACTTGTTTTCTTTTTCTTTTTCTGGTGCTCGGCCGAATACCCCACTTCAAGGGTTTCGGATTTTGTTTTTCCAAAACAAAATTGTTTGTGTTTTATTTACTAGCATAAGCATTAATTCGGTTATAGTACGTGTGTACAAGAATGAGGTATTAACTCACTATAGTTAATATCTTGGATCGAATAACAAAAAGGTAAGGGGTTATTCATTGATCCAATCATAAACCCTAATTAGGGATTTGATCAAGAACAAAGGTAATCAAGAACGATTCTTGTGCTCGCGAGAATCCAAAGGTATGTAACCCGACCCGGTTAATTATATGCATGTTATTATATGATTTGTTATCGCTTCCGCTATTACGTGCTTTGATGATTTGTTTAGATTATAATTGTTATGTATGCTAAAAATCAACAGAAACAACATAAAGGATAAAGAAGCACAAAAAAGACATAAGCATAAACATAACAACATACAAGCAAAAACATAAAAGCATAAGCATAAACAAACAAGCAAAGAAAAAGGTTTAAGCATAAACAAAGGAAAAAAAACATAACATAAAAGCATAAAAATACATGCAAAGGGGACA
>BQNB010079079.1:17746-30355 GCA_026074375.1 Tanacetum coccineum
AAGCATTAAAAGATAATCCCGTTCCATCTTCCGTTGTTGTGACCAAGTCTACCTCCACATTTCCTAACCTTTTCTTGGAGAAGACTAACACCTTTGATAATTCTTTGCCCGAATCGGAAACTTTCTGCTTTAATTTGGAAGAGCCTAGTAGTGGCAGTCCCACTACTCCTTCAGATTCTTCTTTTTCTCTTCCAGATTATAAAGCTTTCTACATTGATAACGATCATTTTAAAGAGAAGAGTAGTGGCAGTACCATTACTCATATTGATCTTTCTCAATATGATTCGTTTATTTTTGGTCTTTCGAATGATCAGTGTCTTCCTGCCGATAGGAGTGATTTTTATCATGAGGAGTTCGCCGATGGACTTACTCACATCATATATCCACCGGAGTATGATCATTTTTGCTTTAAGATTGAGCCTGAGCTGGGCAATCTTACTATAGATGTGGTGAATGATATTTTCCCAACAAGAGAACCAAGAGTTCATGTGCCTAATGTTTTAACCACCCATCCCAACCTTCACCTGAATCTGGATCTCATACTTTTTAGTGAACCTCTCTTTACTTATATTGTATGGATCTTTCTTCCTTTTCTCACATATCCCGTTGCTCCACCATATCTTCTCTTTTGTGGGAATGAAGATATCATTTTTGACCCCGGCATCTCCATTTATCATTCTTTTATGCCGGGTATATCTCATCGGAGTGGAACTTTCATGAAATTCAATGTTTATCAAACCACTTGAATGAAAGTCCGATTAAGATTCCCATGGACCAATGAATTCGGGGTCGAGTCGAGCTTGTGACTCGGTTAACAAAAAAAGGCGCTTCGTGGAAGGCACCCTATGCTTATCCATGCTAATATGTGTTTTGTGTTGTGAGGAGGCTTGCCTCTACCATTATCTCGTGTTTTGTGTTTTGTGCTAAATTGTCCAGGATGTCTCGGATTTTTGAAGCCTCTCGTACTCGCGGTATTTGTCCTTCGATCACAAGAGCTTCACAATCCTCAGCTTCATTTGGGAATCCCGATATCCTAATCTTATCGACTAACGTTTATCTTTAAGCATAATTCATAAACGGCTTAGGATTTATGTAGAAACCCTTCGTAAAACATTGAGGACAATGTTTCATTCTAGTATGGGGGATCTTCGATTTGATTGTGCCTGCAGCCGTTGTTTCTCACGTAATCCCGTTTTTACCACCAAAATTTCAAAAAAATGAAAAAATAAAAAAATAAAATAAGTGTTTTGTCACAATTTTGACTTTCCTGCTGGGTAGAATAAGAGTAAATTTTGACTCGATCGAGCGTGTTGAGCTCTAGCTTGTTCCTTAACTTTTAGACTAAGCGTTCGCGAATATTCGCGAAGAATGAAAAATGATAGTGTTAAGTATGAGTTGGATGCTAAACAAGGATTATTTGGAAATCTTAAGAGCTCATGTGTGTAATTTGTCGCTTTTTCTCCCATAAGATTCTAACCTGATTAATATACGTGCTACTTTTGGAAATTAAACTTAAATCAATAATTTTTATGTAGTATATAGCAAAAACTTTAGACTTAGTTCAAATTTATACTTGAATTTTTTAAAAAGACGTTTTCCCAATGTGTAAAAAAAATGATGAAAAATGCAAAAATATAATAAATATAAACTGTGGGTTGATAAAAGTTTGCTGCATCTTGCCGGCTCACAACCGATGTTGCAGCCTTCTAAAAGGTCGAGGGTTACAAATTGCAATAATGGTTAATATTAAGTGTGAATAAAAGATCTCTTTTTGTTAAATTCAAATATGCTTTTGAACTTTGGCTATTATATTTTATAAGCTATGTGCATACGGAAAACCTAAGAGTTTTTGAAACCTAAGGTCCGTGAGTCCCGATACTAGTCTCTATGGGGTGTCAAAAGCCTGGTCACTTAACCGCAAGGTTGGGATGTGCCGAGACGAAAGTCGCTACATGGGATGATCTCGCCTTCAAACTCATTATTCTCGGGTGGAACGTGAAACATAGAATGTTGCAAAACATTGATCCATGGTTGAAATTCAAAATAGCACATACACCTAAGATATAAATTGTCGGGAGTGAAAAGTTTACAAGTTGCAAATATGAGTAGTGTTAGCATCTTAACTCATAATTAACGGTGATTTCGTTTTAAGCTTGGTTTGGAATAAGTGAAAAGTCGGGAACGATGAATTTATCCTTTTTGGGGCATTCTCGGATCGAAATGCATCTTGTTCTATGATCCCTTAAAGTTATTAAATAACGAAAGTCAAAACATTCTAGTTAGTTGCTTCATATGAAAACTACAAAAAAATGAGAAAAATGAAAAATACAAAAATATGTGTAGGAATAAGTGTATATATTTAAAAATGGTAAAGACGGGGCTTTTCGAAACTTGTGAGTCTTTAATTCCCTTGATGAACACTTTGCTACTTTTCAAGATTATTAGTCGAGGGGGATCGAGATTCTTAGTTTCTAAGTGCTTACTTCATAGCATTGCGTGAGGACACGGCAACGTCTTAGTATTGGAATATGTATGCATTAATTACACATACTTTTCACCATTAAAATCAGACTTAAATGACCAAAAAACGTACCAAAAATACATTGTATTTGTATGTTTTCACTTATATTGTGCAGGAAACGGATATCCGACAAAAGGACGAAAATTAAGCAAAAACGGACAAAACCAAGCCACGGAATGGCAAGTGTGGAGAAAAAGCAAAGTCAAATCAAACCAAAGCAAGAAGACAAGTCAACGGTCAGAACCGGAGCCGACACCGAAGAATACTTGATGGGCCCACCCGAACCCATCTAATGAGCCGGGCAAGCCCATTAGTATATTACATGAAGACTATAAGCCCAAGTTTAAATAAAAAGGCCCATTTCCTTTTTATTATTATAGCCGGCCCAAACTGCTAAGGCTCATTCCCATTTAACCTGTTAGTCCCTTTAGGGACTAACTTTGCAAAACTTCAATATACTTTGAGGGGGCATTTCTGCCATCCTCCAAAATTGAATCCACCACAAGGGACCTTCATTACACCTTGGAGGGCTTGTTTTGCCAACTCCACAAACCTTTCCCCTGCACCCTCAAACAAACAGACATAAACACCTCTTTCTCGCCAATAAAAAGTACCCAAGTACTGTCATTTGCTCCTACCTCACAAACAAACAAAACAAGCTCATTAAACTATAAACCTCACAACCCATGGATCAAATGAACACCTTGGCAATCCCCAACTCCCTCATTCGGCAAAAGAAAATGACAAATAAAACAATGGCAAGATCAATTTTGCTTGGGACTATCAAAATGGATGGCATAGATGGTGATTATGGCTCACTCAACATAACAAACACACAAGTTGAAGTCTCTCTAACAAAGGAAACACAAACCTAGAGCTTCTTGTTCTTGTATAAATAGGCATTGTAAGCCCTTAAAGATATAGTGTATTTTTTAACCTAGTTAGTTCCAGTTAGGTGTTTTATGCACTTTAATTCCCAATATTGTAATTTTTTTAATGTAATGAAATTCAAGTTTGTTCTTCTTTAAACCCGTTTTCCAGTTTTAAGTATCTTTAAGTTTCAAAAGTCTTTCATAAGTTCTTCTAAGCTTTTATAACTCAGGGTGTTTTGGATAAGCTTTCTCAAAAACTTATTTAAGCTTTTAAGTTTTCATTAGTAAGGAATTTGGAATTTGAGCTTTGGATTATAAGACATATAAAATGAAGTGCTTATGGGTTCAGTAGAGTGCTTATTTTTAATAACTGGGTAGTTTTTAGACATTATTTTTAGGTTCTTTAAATCCTGTTTAGAGCAAGGAGTAATAAGTTTCCTTTTTCATATTTTTGCAATTACTGTACAAGTGCTTATTAACTGCTTATTATTTCTGTCCTTTTATGCTTATTTTGATAGTTTAATGCATGCTTTATGCTTACTTAATGTTTCATGTCTGTTTATTTTAGTTTGCTTTTGAATCTGTCCTTTATATGCTCTAAACTAATTATCATCTATATTTTTCTGCTTATTTGCCATTGAATTGTTGCTTATTTATGCTTTGTTATGATGTTTAGTGCTTATCTTTCTTAGTTTTTTTTGTTTAAAAGTGATTTGTGCGAATTTCTTAGTTAGTACTGGTAGTGTATTCAGTTAGTACTGGTAGCGTATTTAGTTAGTACTGGTAGTGTTGTTAGTGCTGTTAGTGCATTTTTGCTTATTAGCTTATTATTTCTGCTTAATTAGGATTAGCTTAGCTTTTTAGAGTAGATTTATCCCATTTTCGCTTACTGTCTTTAGTTTAGAGCTTATTTAAGCTTATTTGCCTTTTAAAAAAAAGTTAATTTTAAGTGTTTAATTTTTTTGCTTATTTGCCTTTCTAGCTTATTCTAGTTGCTTATTTTTATGCCTGAGTGCTTATTAGGAGTAGTTAAATACCTGTTTTAGCCTATTTGCTTGTTTCTTATTTCATTGTGTTTTATTAAGCCTAGCAGTACTAAGTTAAAACTGCATACTAACTTCAAGTTAGTACTAGCTTTTCGTTTTATAGATTTAATCATTCTATCTTTCCTTTAGGTTTTCCTTAATTGTATTTGTATTCTAATTAGAAAAACAAAATTCGAAATCTTTCCATCAAGCTACGTTAATTCAAACCAACTTTTGACTTTCATTTGCATTCCTTGTCGGGAAAACGACCCGGGAATATCATATTAAAAAAACAAACTATCTCTCGGTATCATTGATTATTTTTTAAATTATCCTTATTAATATAAATTTATATATATTATATATTATATAAAGGTGTAACTTAAGAGGCTTGATCACCATCTTGGTAATTAGCTAGGCTATTGATTGTCTTCACCCTGATTTGGGATTTACTACATCCAACAATCAAAGAAGATTATTTTGTAATAATCAATGGATGTTGTTGCTATGAAACACATTGCTTCAAACTTTGCCAAGCTTGACAAGTTTGAAGGGGTGGATGTTAGAAGACGGCAGAAGAAGATGCGCTTCTTGCTTTCCAGCATGACTGTGGTGTATGTGCTGACTACTCTTATTCCTGATTATGGTGATGATGCTACCGTAGATCAACTCAGGAAGAGGGCCAAGTGGGACAACGATTACTATGCCTGCAGGGGTTTAATCCTCAATGGTATGTCTGATTCTTTATTTGATATTTACCAGAATGTTAAATATTTCAAAGAACTATAGGATTCCTTGGAGGCCAAATATATGGCTGAGGATGCATCAAGTAAGAAGTTCCTTGTTAGTAATTTCACAAATTAAAAGATGACTAATTCAAGACCAGTCTTGGAACAATACAATGAACTTCTTGGTATACTTGGAAGGTTTACAAAACATAAGATGAACATGGATGAATCCATTCAGGTTTCATGTATCATTGATAAACTTCCACCTCAAGGAAAAGATTTCAAGCACATCGTTGAAACATTGAAGGAGGAATAAACACTTGTTGAGTTGGGCAGATCATCTGCGCATTAGGAGTCCTTCAGGCGCAGGATAGTGACAAGCAAAGGGAAACCTTATTTGTGGTCCACAGTATTTGGGCATGTTATGTTAGATCAAAGATTTAGTTATAGGAAATATTGTTTCCTTTTTTAATGATTTTGCATGTTTCTATTATTAAAAATAAGTGGTTTTTCAATTGTATTTTGAATAATTGTGGTTATAAACAAGTAACTAAAATCTAATAAATTTGTTTTGTCTAAACATGGTATGTTTATTGGTTTTGTCTAAACATGATGTGTTTATTGATTTTGGTTATTTAAGTAATCATATGTTCAGAAGCTTAATAATTCAATGAAAAATAATTGGTTCACCCTTTATGTCCAACCTTCAACTGAATTATTCAATCATATGGTAATGTTAATTGGGCAATGTCCACTTTAATAATAATTATGCAGATATATTTTCTAAGGATGGGTTAGATCCATGTTTGACATGGACACTAAAAAATTAAGACTTGCATGCGTGACCCAAAATTACAGAATCCGTTTAAAATATAAAACGTGAAACTGATGAATTGGAGCTGATCTATAGTTCCTAGGTGATATGACAAAGTTTTTTTTTTTTTTAATCCTCATTAGAGAATAATAATATCTTTATGACATTTATTATGATGCTCTCAGGTTATTGCTATGTTATTTATTCCATACTAAGGATGAGCATTAATAAACTTAAAGTAGTTAAAACTGAAGTTAAATTACAACAAAAGGTCCTGATCAAAAGATCAGGACCGATAGGGGAGGTGAGTACATGGATACTCTGTATTTTCAGTCTGTTGGTATTATCTATGAAATGATTTCCCCCTATACTCCACAACAAAATGGTATATTCGAAAGGAAAAATAGAGTACTAAAAGAAATGGTTAATTCCATGTTGTCCTACTCAGGACTGAGTCAAGGGTTCTTGGGTGAAGCTATGTTAACAGCTTGCTATTTATTAAATAGGGTTCCTAATAAAAGAAACAAGATTACCCCTTATGAACTCTGGACTAAAAGGATACAAAACCTAAATTACCTCAGGGTTTGGGGTTGTATGGTAGTTGTAAGACTCTCTGATCCAAAGCTAAAAACTTTAAGTGAAAGAGGCATTGAATGCATCTATGGTGGATATGCTAAGCATTCCAAGGGATGCAATCTTTGATGAAAATATATTCTCATCAGTCCTTAGACCAAGTCTCAGAATTCCTAATGGAAGTGAAGACATTGGTGGTTCAGTGGTTCCTGAATAGGTCACTGAAAAGGTTATTCAGCAACCTGAACCTGAGCTTAGAAAAAGCAAAAGGAATAGGACTCCAAAGGATTTTGGACCTGATTTCAATTATATTTAATTGAAAGAACAATGGGTGAGGTCACTGACCAACACTCATATTGCTTTAATGTTGAGGATGATCCTAAGATATTTGATGAAGCAATGAAGTCCCAGGATGTTCTTTTCTGGAAAGAAGCAATTAATGATGAGATGGACTCCATCATGGGCAACAACACTTGGGTGTTGGCTGATCTACCTCCAGGTTGCAAACCTCTTGGTTGCAAATGGGTCTTCAAAAGAAAACTAAAGATAGATGGAACTATTGAAAAGTTCAAGGCAAGGCTGGTCATTCAGGGCTTTAAACAAAAGTCAGGGATATACTACTTTGAAACTTATGCTCCAGTGGCACGTATCAATACCATAAGACTGTTGATTACTATGGCATCAATTCATAATCTAATTATTCATCAGATGGATGTGAAAACAGCTTTCTTGAATTGTGACTTGGATGAGAAGGTATATATGAACCAACCTCAGGGCTTCATCATGCCTGGCAATGAAAATAAGGTGTGTAAACTGATTAAGTCTTTATATGGACTGAAGCAGGCACCTAAGCAATGGCATCAAAAGTTTGATGAAGTGGTTTTGTCTAATGGTTATTTACTTAACCAAGCTGACAAATATGTATATAGCAAATTTGATGAAACTGGTAAAGGAGTCATCATTTTTCTATATGTTGATGACATGCTGATCTTTGACACTGACCAAGTTCAGGTTGACCTGACAAAGAAATTTTTGTCATCAAGGTTCTCTATGAAGGACATGGGGGAGGTTGATGTTATCCTGGGTATAAGGATTAAACATGAAAGTAATGGAATAGCAATTTCTCAGTCTCATTATATTGAGAAGGTACTGAAGAAATTCAATTACTTTGATTGCACTCCAGTTAGTACTCTTATGGATACAAGTGAGAAGCTGATGCCTAATAATGGTCAGACATGTATCTCAACTTGAGTATTCTAGGGTGATTGGCTGCTTGATGTATGCCATGACTTGTACAAGGCCTGACATTGCATTTGTTGTGGGTAAACTGAGCAGGTATACTAGTAATCATGGCACTCAGCATTGGCAAGCAATTCAGCGGGTACTAAAGTACTTGAAGAAAATCATGGACTATAGATTGACATATACTGGTTATCCTTCAGTGTTGGAAGGTTACACTGATGCAAGCTGGATCAGCAACACTGAGGACAGTTCGTCTATAAGTGGCAGGGTATTCCTGCTTGGTGGTGGTGCAATATCTTGGGCTTCCCAGAAGCAAACTTGCATTACTGGTTCAACAATGGAATCTGAATTTGTCGCTTTATCAGCTGCTGGTAAGGAAGCTGAATGGTTGAAAAACTTGCTCCTTGAGATTCCATTGTGGTTCAAACCTATAGTACCTATTTATATCCGTTGTGATAGTGCTGCTACATTGGCAAAGGCTTATAGCCATATGTAAAATGGAAAGTCTAGACACTTAGGTGTCAGGCATAGCATGATTCGTAAGTTGATCACGAATGAGGTGATATCTATAGAGTTTTTAAGGTCTCAACGAAACTTAGCTGATCACTTGACGAAAGGATTGGCTAGAGACTTGGTTTTAAAGTCTGGTGAAGGGGTGGTATTAAAGTCCAACTAAGTCGCTGAATACTAGGACACCCAACTCCCTACTAAGGAAACTTGGTAGCTGAGTTCAATGTGGAAAGCTGAACATTCAGTCGACTGAAGCACATGTTTTACAATCATCCCAAGTATGTGCTTGGAATCTGCTGAAAAGGAGGATGAAGTTGTTAACTTTTTAATGGTTAATTTCTTTGAAAAAGTACTTAGCAGGAGCATGAATAAAGAGGAACCACCTATGTAAATGTTGAGGTTTTTCTGCTTTAGGGAGCATGGACTTTGGCTCTTACAACATTTATAAATTGGATATGGACACATGACTTGTATAGTGTCAGGAGTTTCTTATGTGTTTGAAGACTTATGTGTATTTTATCTTCAGGTATTCAAATGGGTTGAAGGGTTCAATTCTTAAAACACCTTGATTCTTGAATATTTAAACGTGTAATTTACTAAGATGGAAATTCAATCCTTGGGACATTTTCATTTATGCACTTGTTTTGTTTAATGTTTAAATTTTCATGCTAAAGAATTGTACTAAATTAGGGATGATTGTTGGAAATTTAGTGCAATTGTGGGAATTGGATCATACTTGGAAATGGGTTTGGAGGTACGGAGTGTACACCCATCAAGTCACTGATTTTCCCTGAGTCTTTTAGTGGTTTGATTAAATGGGTGTTTATTTGCCTATTTACGTGACAGATTTGACTACATTAATTGGCCATATTTAATTTGGTCATGAAATCATTATTCCTAAATTATGGAGGATAATTTATTTGACTGTATTAATTAATCATATTTAATTTGGTCATGAAATCACTAATTCCTAAATTATGGAGGATAATTATGAAAGAGATTAATTGGCCATTAATCACTCTTTAATTCCATCCTTAGGTTTTGAGTAAATCCATATAAATAGAGATTACAATTGCATGGAAAAACATACAGAAAACAAAAACACATAAAAACACAGGGTTCTTGATCTATGCCTAGAACAAGAACAAACACTTGGTTTTATCCCAAGGAGGTATTCGTGTAACCCAGGCATAGGGTCGAATAATCTTCTTTGGAAAGTGATTACACGACTTCAAGTGATATCCGGTAACCATCTTGGTAATTAGCTAGGCTATTGATTTTCTTCACCCTGATCTGGGATCTACTACAACCAACAGAGATCGCTTGAACAATTATGTGTTTCTAAAAAGAGATAGAGTTAGTGGGGATGTTAATTTATTTATTCTTTGTTTTTTTGTTATTTTTTATAAATCTTTTTTTTAATAAAAGTTGAATGTAAAGTAAAAAATAAAATTTAAATTCGTTTAAAAAATAGTTTTGATTTTGAACATTACGTCTGCTTAGTGATTTTGATGTCGTATTAAATGGTGATGTGTCGATGACGTGAAGTTGATAAGGTTGGTATTAGTCACTGTTAGTCATTTAGACATTGTTATTTACCTCATAATTTGAGCTAGGAGGCAGGTTGACGGGGTCGTTAGGCGCCAAAAGTAACATCCCATGCTTGTATAATATCGAGATATTGATGATTTTGGTTGTTATTCTAAAAAGTACTGCAATTTACGAGCTTTAGATATTAACTCTATTAACTATAATAATGAAGCTAATTACCAAAGTAAACAGATACTTAACCCTACTTACGAGAATGAACCGGATTTCCTTGGTTTATATAAATGGACTACGACGTACCTACAAAGCCACGTCACCCCGCACCAATGTTGTGGTCCATTAGCAGTGTTACACGTGTCACGACGTACCCCAAAAGTGCACGCATGCGCGATGCCCCTTGATTTTTAAGCTACGCTTTGCAAGTGAATGACAAGCGATAATGGAGGAATGATGGTGGTGGATAATGTTGAGGAGTGCGCTCAAGGTCTGTTTGTGTTAGGAAAAGTTATTTGGGGGGTGTTTGGCTAAGCTTATATGATGGGCTTATGAGCTTATTAGCTTATATATAAATAAGCCGAAACTAAGTGTTTGGCTAAGCTTATATAACTAGGCTTATGAGCTCATATAAAAGGGGGTTTTGGTAAGCCCAAACTTTGTGGCTTATATAAGAATGGGTGAGCTAATTAGAATCTATATTTATAACCTATATAAAACACGCTTTTGAAAAACTAATCTTGACCCCAATAATATAGAGAATGACACGTGTAAAAACAAAAATAATCAACGGCTGAAAACATATAACAAAACCCTCCCATTAATTAACGAAAATCATTAATGCAGAACTCTTAACTGAAAATCATTAATGTTAAAAAATATAGGAAAGTTTGAACAACATTAATGTTGAAAGAATTAAAATGAAACTTTTTTTGACACGTACCTGTCTTCACCATCTCATTAATTGAGTCAACGAGGTAATTACATAAAGTCTTAACCGAAAATTATTAATGTACAAAATTATAGGAACTTTTTTGAAAAACATTAATGTTCAAACATAAAACCAAAAACCTTTTTGACATATTTTTCAAACATTCCTTTTTTTATAATCAGTTTTAATGATAAAATCCTTTCCAAAGTTATCTACTAAATTTGAACTAATTCAAATCAATGTCAAACCCTACTGCATTGAGTATAAATACCAGGCAGACATACACAATTACACTCACCTTTGTTCAACTTCATCTCTTCTCCAAATATCTATACACAGCCGCGGTAAAGATTTGAATTTTTCAATGTCATGGATGTTTGAATTTTATTGTTATTTTTGTTATTGTTATATCGAAAACGTTAATGTTATTTTCTCTCTTTATATTTAAAGAAATGGAGCATAATATGACTCAGTTGTGTGACCTCGATCGCATGCTTGATGATGCCAAGATACTGACACGTGTGATTAGTATTTGGAAGTCTCACAAAAAAAGATATAATGAGGTGTGGAGCTTAGATGAAGATATTGGCACGTGTGATTAGTATTTCATTAGTTTTTGTATTTTATACGTTATCTCATAACAATCTGTAACTATGTTATATCAGATTGTTTCTTTGCTAAATAACTGTTTCACAATATAATCTTATAGCTTATCTTGCTAATTACATTTATTTTGTGAACATTCTATCAACCATAACTTATGTAAATGATAGCTAATAGTTCAAACAATAAAAAACAATAGCCAACAAGTATCAAGATCTCAATGTTTTTTCCAATAATACCTTAAAACTCGCCGCCCAATGGGCGGGCCTTGAATCTAGTTAGATTATATAAAGAAGTTATGACCAAATTACTATGACTACTTCAACATACGTCGTGTTAACATTGATTTATTTGCTCTATTTCTTCCACTTCATCCTTGTGAACTCCTTTGCTTCGGTTAACATCATTTATTCATTTTTCATCCTTCAAACTTCTAAGAGACCTATAATCATATATTCGTGCTAACTAAAACTTCACACAAAGTTATGCTAAAAGACATTTAAAAACAACATAACTCACAAATAAACTTGTATAAATTAATAGTTATCAATTCTTCAAAGACTTGAGGATCATCAAGTCTTTGAAAGAAAAAATGCTCTTTGTCATATGCATAAAGCTTTTGACTCATTTGAAGAAATCAATCATTATCAAGCTTGCAATGATGTTTTTTACTGAGCTCATACTCTTCCTTTCTAAGGTGTTAAAGATTCCCTCATTCTAGTGTTTTCATCTATTATTTTATAGAAAACAACTTTATTATCAAGACTGATAGCATGTAAACTTTGTTTACACTAGAAAACCCAATCAAAACATATTTTTCAGACTTGACACTAAACTTATCACTGTTAATAAAAATACTAGAGAACATAAACACCCAACGACCTTGAAAGAGAGAGACTAGGTTCCTTACCATGAACTAGAAAATAAGGGGAAACACATGACAAGACAGATTTGGGTAACTTGTTAATTAGATAAATATCAGTTAATACACACATTGAGGCCACATATAAAGAGGAATCCCCTCCTCTAAAACATAAGAATCCTAGCAAAATACCCAAACATATCTCTTGTAATCATAAACAACAGTAAGAAAATACTTGTACTTATCCTTACTAATAACTCTATAAGGACCCTAGACATCAAAATGGACTAATTCATATACTTTCATTAACATCAAACAAGTAAAAGCCATAACTTTCATACGGTTCCTAACTAACATGCCTAGTTTCAAATCCTCATTAACACTTG
>BQNB010079080.1:6299-19344 GCA_026074375.1 Tanacetum coccineum
CAAGTTAAAGAAGGCACTATATGGGTTAAAGCAAGCACCAAAGGCATGGTATGACAAATTGTCAACGTTTCTCCTACAGAATTACTTTGTCAAAGGCACCATTGATCCAACGTTGTTTATAAGGCTCTTCGATGATGACATATTAGTGGTACAGGTCTGTGTTGATGATATTATCTTGGGTTCTACACACCCTAGGTATACCCAACTATTTTCTGACCTCATGAAAAGCCGCTTCAAAATGTCGATGATGGGGGAATGACGTTTTTCCTTGGTTTACAAGTTAACCAATCCCCTTGTGACATCTTAATAAATCAGTCCAACTACGTGTTAGAAATCCTTAAAAAATATGGAATGGAAACTTGTGATCCCGTTGGTATTCCAATGGAGCTCAAAGACAAGCTTGACCTAGATCAAAATGGGTCTTTAGTCGTTGCAACGAAATATCGTAGCATGATTGGTGCCCTAATGTATCTTACGTCTAGTAGACCGGACATTCTACATGCTACTTGTTTATGTGCTCGGTACCAGGCTAAACCAACCGAGAAGCACCTCAACGAGGTTAAAAGGGTCTTTCATTATCTTTGGGGAACCGTTAATATGGGTCTCTGGTATACAAAGGATTTTGGTTTTGAACTAACCGGATTTTCAGATGCTGATTATGCGGGATGTAAAGATACCTTCAAGAGTACTTCCGGTGAAGCTCAAAGACAAGCTCCATTGGAGTACCAACGGGAAACTTGTGATCCCGTTGGTACTCCAATGGAGCTCAAAGATAAGCTTGACCTAGATCAAAATGGGTCTCCAGTCGATGCAACGAAATATCATAGCATGATTGGTGCCCTAATGTATCTTACGTCTCGTAGACCGGACATTCTACATGCTACTTATTTATGTGCTCGGTACCAGGCTAAGACAACCGAGAAGCACCTCAAAGAGGTTAAAAGGATCTTTCGTTATCTTTGAGGAACTGTCAATATGGGTCTCTGGTATACAAAGGATTCTGGTTTTGAACTAACTGGATTTTCAGATGCTGATTATGCGGGATGTAAAGATACCTTCAAGAGTACTTCTGGTGGAGCTCAATTTTTAGGCGAAAAGCTGGTTAGCTGGTCCTCAAAGAAATAAGATTGTTCGGCGCTGTCAATCGCGGAAGCAGAATATGTGTCTCTATCCGCTTACTGTGCCCAAGTCATTTGGATGCGGACACAGCTAACGGATTATGGCTATCACTTCAACAAGATTTCAATCTATTATGATTCAAAATCAGCCATAGCCATACCCTGCAACCCGATCCAACAATCGAGAACAAAACACATCGTTGTCCGCTACCATTTCATAAAGGAACAAGTGGAAAAGGGTACGATTGAACTGTATTTTGTCAAGACGGATTACCAACTGGCCGACCTCTTCACCAAAGCCCTTCTAGTAGATCGATTCACTTATTTGGTTTGTCGCCTTGGTATGTGCAGCTTGTCTCCTCAGGAACTTGAACGTCTTGCAAAATCACAATAATTCTCTTGACAAAGTCAATAAAAATTCAAAGTTTTGATGCTCAAGAAGTACTAAGGAAAATGATGGTAAATAAGATATATCTCACATATTTTCCTGTTGAGCATAATTTTTCAAGATATTTTCAAAAAGAAAATTTCAAATTCTTTCAAAATTGTGTGCTCAACAAACTCCCACTCCAAGTTTTCACTCTATTCTATAATTGAGGGGGAGTATAATATTATAAATCATTCTTCATCGCACTCCTGCACTCGCCAAGACTTAGTTACGGCTCATGTGAATTCCGGACATTAGCACTTGTTTTTTAATTCACAATTGCCAAAAAATGTAAACGACATATCAATTTTTAATCGGGAGAAATAGTGAATTAAAAATGTTGACAATACGGATTAATAACGGATACGATCTTCAATCTATAAGTGCATTCCCAAACCTCGCATGTGCAAAACTCTTTCATAATATGGTGCATATGTGTAGGGGAGCTTTTTGGTAACTCTGGAAACACTCAATGTGTCTTAAATGATTTCTCAGACACGTTGATTGATTTTTTATCAAATGGTTTTATGGATCTTCATGGCAATACCCCAAAGACCGACCAACTGTTGTTTCTCAAGGAGTTATAAGGCGGTTAAGGTTAGGTATATTCGTTCCATGATCCAGCCAGAACCGGAGGGATCTACCCAGGAACACTCCATTAGATAGAGTAGAAGTCCTAGGTATGATTGAAAAAAGGAGTAAAGTGAGAATAAGGGAATAGTGCCGACTGAGATGGAGCTAGTGCTGGAACAAACCCAACAAGGTACTAGTCATGAAGTCTCGGTAAGCACTGAAGGGGTTAAAGAATGAAAAAGAATTATAAGGATAAAGGGTGAAAAGAAAGAAGCCCTCCATACAACCCTAGGCAGAAACCGGGTCAATACATAATCTATCGGTAATCACAAAGATGATTCTGATATTGAAGACTGACATCATGGACCCAGTGATGCAATGCACAACCCTCCCTAGCCACACAGAATCTCTCAAAAGATTTTTGTTTCATTTCTCATGGAGATCAACACGTTTCTATCGGCTTTCTCATTCCGAGATCGTTGATATTGAAAAGGTAGCAGTCTGCTCCAGCCTCTGATTACCAAATAACAAATGTGCACTTATGGAGTCTAGAGCCAACGAGATCCATCAAAAATCTTACTTGGACACAAATTCCAATATACAAAATGTCGTACATCATTATACAACATTTGGTATCAAAGAAGTCCTACGCATTATCCTCGTGGTAATTACCAGAACATTCAGAGTGATACTCTTAAGTATTCACATTGATGAATGGAAATCCTTCCAGAGTCAACATCAAACAACTCTGTGGTAGGTGACTTACGAGATTCTAAATGAATCAAGCTTGTATCAACTGGATATCGATTTTGGTCTAGTATATGGATTTATGACTCAATCAGAAAGATAGTAACTATCTGATTTACTCTTACCGTGTTGTCTATTTTGAGACGCTCTAGTAACAAGAACGACTAATGCAGCTACGAAACCGTGTCAAGGAGATTCTTTTGAATTCTACCTGACCACATGCAGTATTTATACTAATTAACGGGGAACCGTGGTTATTGCAACCGTATTCAATGAAGTGACAAAGACACTTTCTTCCATATATGTTTATCACTAACCTATACTTGCAGGTTTTCCCGACGGTAGCAGCTTCTAGTCCATGTTGAGTCAAGATTCAAGACCTCATGCTCAGTCGACAAAGATATATACATGATGAAAGCTCAAGCACACGTATTAAAGTCTTCCGCAATCTCTGATGTACAAGCACTTCCTCAAAAGAACATTTTCGACAAGATTTTCAGACAATAACAAAGACATATCTTACAAGTAGATCAAGTACTACTCCTTCTATTATGTGGTACAAGTAATCATGTCAAAGAAAATGTCAAAGGAGATTGTTAGCAAGCTTTTAAGACCTTGAGCATGAGGGTGAAGACACAAGATCGCAAGGCGGCATAAAGATTCAAGGATAAAGATTCACAGATCTTAGTAGTCAAGACAAATCAAGGCCAAAGACCATGATATCAGTATTTTGTCAAAGAATATCAACTTAAAGATCAAGATCCAAGATCACAAGCATGTAAAAGGATCTTCAAAAGAATTCCCAAGAGCACAAGGCTCTAAGACTCAAGACATCACAAGAAGTGATTCACAATACAATAACCATCCCTTAATAGGAGATTGTTAGCCGTGTTTTTAGTGAAGTGATGGTCATTATCAATCCCGAGCCTTGTATAAGTAAAATGTAGTTTACGGGAATTTATAAGTAATAGGTCCGGCCAAAAGTCAAGCCTAACAACCCAAGAAGGGTTTTATATCTTGTAACTATATAAAGCCCTTTCTAAGTGTGGAGAGGGTGTTGCTTCTCATTCTTCTTTTCTAAGTGCAAGTAACCATCTTATTTTTTTTCTCTTTGTCTCTCTCTAGTTATTTCTCTCTCTAAAATCTATTTTCTTATTTTTGTGTTCAGGATGATGAAATGATAGCATGTAACAGATCCAACGATTTATACGAACCAGCTATTTATACGTTCCAGCTATTTATACGCAGTCTTAAATGGCGCTATTTATACGCAGTCTTAAAAGGGGTAATTTATACACTAAATTTTTCAAAGACTTAAACAAACCTAATTTTCACGGTTTCTTCTTGATTTAGTAAAATCCAGCGAAAGTTTTGTTTCTTTCCTCAGTTTAATCAAGACTAGTAAAATCCCGTGAACTCGAATTCCATAACAAACCATAATCTCAATCACTTCATAAAACTTAAGATCTGATATCCATTCACAACATCAAAATGTCAAATACCAATACCAATTTCCAAACTCAAACATCAAATGCTCTTCATAATGCCATCATAGAAGCAGGTGCTAAAGATCGTCCACCAATGTTAGCACCTAGTGATTACATTCATTAGAAATCCAGAATCAAGATATACATCAACACGAAACCTAACAATGAACTCATTCACTATTATCTCTAGAATCCACCTTACAAATTTAAATGGACTGAGAAGACTGTTCCAGTTGCAGAAGGTAGTTCAAACACTACTACCAAAGGGTATGTGGAGAACTACAAGAATGTTTCAAAAAACATACGAGATCAACTGAATGCTGAAGCTGAAGCTATTATTTAATTCTCACATGGATAGATAATGATATCTACTCCACAGTTGATGCTTGTCCAAATGCGTATGAGATGTGGAAAGCAATTGAAAGGTTGAAACAAGGTGAATCAATTAATGTTCAAGATCTTGAAACCAATTTGTATTGGGAGTTTAGAAAATTCACATCACGAGATGGTGAATCACTTGAATCATATTACTCAAGGTTCTACAAGATGATGAATGAGCTTGTCAAAAATTAGTGTGATGTTACCAATCATCAAGTGAATGTTCAATTCTTACTTCAATTGCAACCACAATAGCAAAGGTTTGTGGCACTTATTAAGCAGAGTCAAGAACTGAAGACTGTCTCCTATCACAAACTTTATGACATCCTGAAGCAACACCAACAGAATATGACAATTTTCAATGGTTTTTGCATGTTCAAAACGCTTACTTAAAATGTGACTCAAAGAAGAGGTCTACCTATCTCAACCAAAGGAATTAGTGATCAGGATAACCCATCAGCATGTGTATAATCTCAAAACCCTGTACAGTCCTAAAACAGCACCACTGCATAGGTACATAACATGCGTCAAGGTTTTCCCTCCTTTCACAACATTTATCCAAAGGTGCAGTTGATCTGACGCTCTTTACATGGAAAGCAGGACACGACTTATTACTAGTACAAATTTATGTTGACGATATAATATTTGCATCCACTAATACTGCTATGTGTAATAAGTTTGCTAATATGATGATCACTAAGTTCAAGATGTCAATGATGGGGCATATGTCATTCTTTTTAGGATTACAAATCTCTCAAAGTCCCAGAGGCATGTTCTTAAACCAATCAAAATATGCTTCTGAAATTATTAAAAAATATGGTTTGCTAACTAGTGATTATGTAGACACACCTATGATGGAAAAGAATAAACTGGATAAAGATCTACAGGGGACACCCGTTGATGCTACACTTTACCATGGCATGATTGGATCCCTCATATATCTGACATCCAATAAACCCGGCCTAATTTATGCAGTCTCCTTATGTGCCTGGTATCAGGCAAAGCCTACCGAAAATCACTTAAATGCGGTTAAACGGATATTTCGATACCTAAAGGGAACCGTTAACATGGTCTCTGGTACTCGAAGGATACCGGTATGTCTCTAACAGCATATGCAGACGCATATCGCGAGGGGTGTCAAGACACTGGACGCAGTACATCAGGAAGCGCTTAATTCTTAGGTGACAAACTTGTTAGCTGGTCTTCCAAGAAGCAAAAGAGTATTGCGATCTCGAGTACAGAGGCAGAATATATTTCCTTATCTGGGTGTTATGCTCAAATCCTATAGATGCGTTCACAGCTAACAGATTATGGTTTTCAATTCAATAAGATTCCTCTGTACTGTAACAACAAAAGTGCAATTGCTTTATGCTGCAACAACGTTCAACACTCAAGAGCAAAGCACATCGATGTACGCTACCATTTTATAAAGGAGCAGGTGGAGAATGGAATAGTGGAACT
Organism: Tanacetum coccineum; assembly: GCA_026074375.1. Taxonomy (NCBI): domain Eukaryota; kingdom Viridiplantae; phylum Streptophyta; class Magnoliopsida; order Asterales; family Asteraceae; genus Tanacetum; species Tanacetum coccineum. Next base: position 12,491 of record BQNB010079080.1, read on the forward strand.
TTACTTTGTTCGGACGGAATATCAACTGGCTGACATCTTTACCAAACCCTTGCCAAGAGAAAGATTTAATTTCTTGATCGAGAAGCTAGGTATGAGAAGCATGTCTCCAGAAACGCTAAAACGTCTGACAGGGGAAGAGTAACAAGTAAATTTGTTACTCACATAATCATGTATCATATGTACATAAGAAAACATAAAAACACAAAAATATTTTTCTTTTATATAAATATATCAAAAAGAAAATAAAACAATTTAAAAAATCAAAAAAATATAGAAATATGTATCTCTGGCATGTCTTTTGAAAATCGATAACATTTACGGCCTTAGAAATGTCATTTAAATAATGAATTACATTTTTAAATGAAGTTCGAGCAGAATTTCAAAAGCTTTTTAAAACATGCCAAATCGACTTGCTAGTATTTCAGATAGCAAACCCGTCGTCATTTAAAAGAGCAATGATTTCAACAGAAACTTGACTTCTCTCAACGGAATTTTATTTTTCACGGTGCATGGTCTACTTTATTGACCATGAAGCAAAGCTTGTGATTACTTTGCAACAACAAACTGCTTTCTTTATACAATAAGTGTACGTGTCAGTGCATTTATTTGTTAAAATAAAGAAATATTAATTTTATTTAGTAAAAAAGTGTCTCACATGAATCAGTGGATTTTAATGTAAACACAAAAAGATTTTCAAAGACAATTCGACCACTCAAATAATGAAAACAGCTCTTTAAATAAAAAACGGGTTATTATTTAAGGGGGAGAAAGTGTCATCAAATAATCTTTTAAAACGGTCTTTCAAATAGTCACAGAATGAAAAAAAAAATAAACGGATAAAGTTTTTGAAAATGACGATAACTAATTTTAAAGGGGAGTTCATTACATTAACTACAAGGGCTTAGATTCATTTGTTTCAAACTTTAGGACTTTATTTGCAATTTAAGACTTATGAAATTACATGCTTTAAACTACATCGATCATATTGCCAACACTTCATAGTAGTAAAAAACTTAGGAATGTTTGGAAATACTTTCATAGTTTTAAAAGCCTTGAAGTTGATTCTCACGGGATAGATCTAAGCTTATTTATTCTTTAAACACGATCTCGAGTACGTATGTATAAAAGGTTTTGCTAATTTTGAGGTGTCGAAACCAGCAAGGGGGAAGGAGTAGATGTATACATGATAGAGTCCATGGCCTTCTTTTGAGCTTGTCTTAATAGATAGCTTCTTTTGATTTTAGGCCTTCTTTGTTTCTTTCGGTTGTACTATTTCAATCACAAGGGGGAAGAGACATCTCGTCATCATTTAGTATGCATCATTTGAGTTCCCAGGGGGAAGTGTTGGGAGAATAATTATTTAAAGCATGAGAAGAGCTCTTTCTGATTTAATTAATGTTTTACCCGACCGGTCAATCTCTAAGCTTATTCTTAAAAGAAAGAGTAGAAGTATTTGATAAAAGAGGTGCACATAGGTATAATGATTCCTTTAGATAGTCAGTACCATGTAGGAAGAAATGTCTACTTCTGAGACTTAGTTTGAGATCCTTTGGAGGTATCATTTCGTCTATTTAGAGGATTTAATTGTCTACATCTGGGACTTAGCTGACTTTGGTGTTACAATGTATATCATCACTATCCTGAAGAGAGAAATGCGCTCATCCGGGACTTAATTGACTTTGGTGTTGCGGTATCACTTCTTGAAAAAGGGAAAATTTGTACATCATATTTTTTTTATCTGGGCTTTATACAACAAGAGCTGCTTAAGGTGCGTCTTGGCAAGAAATTTTGTTGAATCTACTCCATAAAGGATTTCTGATTATAGGAAGAACTAAGACAACTTTCTAAGAAAACATAGGAAGACCACGGCTGTCTATAAGAACCTATATGATTCATAATCATATGATGTTCTCATCATTCAGGTCAAACCTCGTACATAATAAGCTTGTGAATATGTGAATATATAGTGTAGACTAATATTAGGCAAATATCTTGTTTGAGTATGAATTTTCAAGAATTTCTTAGTAAATTCAAAGTTTTTCAAATTAACGTACCCAAACTCCATATAATTCCCTCATAATTTGAGGGGGAGCATTAAAATGTTCCAATAATAGGCTTGATATATAATTAGAACATTAGCATTATATTTGAATACAATTGATATCCAATAATATCAAAATGATTTGACATTTGAGATAAGGGGAGAAAATGGATTTAAAATATATATAACTGGTATAATGTAATCTTTAAGACTCAAGTGTAAACTCCTGTCCTCGTATGTGCTAAACATTTTCGGTTATCGATGCACATATGCAGGGGGAGCATTTCTAAATAGTAAAACCATCGAGGTACTAAATGTTTTGATATCATATCAAAGTACCTTGATCAATGTTTTCAAATGGTTTTTAGGCTGTGAACTTTGCATAGATTGCTCTTCTAAATATTTTTCCGATTCCATAGATCGATTCAAGTTTTAAAATACAATTTATTTTAAAAATCTTGTTTAGCGTGGCTCTGATACCAATTGTAGAAAACTAGAGGGGGGTTGAATAGTTTTACCTCTTTTTAGTTTAAGGTTTATGTATGTTTGTAAAACTTATATTGGACTTTTTGTGAATTCAACGCTTGCACAATATGAACAATATAAGTATATGAAATGATAAAGTAAAACAAGAGATAAGAGTGAGAACAATCAAACCACAACGCAATGATTTATAGTGGTTCGGTAGCGAAGCACCTCTTCGCCCTACTCCACTCCCCGAGCACCAAACTCGAGAATTTTCTTCACTATGTCAACAAACTCCCTTATGGCAGAGAAAACCATACACAACATTGCTTACACCGATTTACGACACAAAGCTAAATGTCGAGTTCTAATCTTAGCTAGAACCAATCTAACACAACACAACTTCACGACTTGTTCACGACTTCACAACTTCTTCACAACCTCTTCACAACTTCACACCTTCTTCACAACTTCACAACTTCATATCTTCTTCACAACTTCACAACTTCTTCACAACTTCACAACTTCAAAACTTCACTTCACCACACTACTTATATTACAACTATCTAACACTACTTGTTAAGATCACCACAATCTAACTATACTTACAAAGATCGCAAAGATCTAGCTACTACATACAACTTACAAGATATACAATTGATTTACAAATATGTGATATGGATGCAACAAGATTCCTATGCACACTAAGGTGTAATACTTCTTCACTTGATGATGGAAGTATTCTTCTCTTGCACTTGATGGATTAAGCTTGAATTACTTGGAAACAAAGCTTTATGATTAAACGATCAAAGGATTTAGAGAGATGTATGAGCTGATTAAATGACCAGTATTTATAGGACAAGCTGGAGGAGCGGGGTCTATGGCCGGTCTCCTTAAATAGGGTGTCGGCCCCCTTATAATTAAGGGGGCCGCCCATTTTTAGACGCTTCCATTTTTGTCCTATTCAGGGGAGGTGTTTACTGGACTTTTTCTAGCCGTTTTAGATTTGAAAATTTGAAATTTAAAATGTTTATTTTGAATAAAATATTTCTTTTAAATGTAGAACATGTTTTGTGATGTTTATAAAAATGTTTTACAATATTTTATAAAAGTTTAAGGTTGAATAAAAATTTCCTTTGATCATAAAATGCATTAAGTATTTATTTATTCATACCTTTAAGTGATGCAAATGTTGAAATGAGAATTTACTCCTAATTACTTGTTTACGTTTAATTTTACGTTGAACGTTTTTATATTTTGTGATTATCAAAACGTAAAGATGTGAAAGATATTAATAATGTTTTTAGGCATTATATTTCTATCAACAAATTTCAAGAAAGATGTCTTATTCAAGCTTTCAAGATCATGAAACAACAACAGTATAAGCATGTCGGTCCAAATGTCATAAGTGAACAAGACGGCGACAAGATCACAAAATGATGATAATAGATTATGCTTGGTTGATGATCTCAAAGAAGTTCAACTTCACATACAAGTCAAGCCTATCAGAACAAGCTCAAGCCTAAAGTCAAAGATCATTATGCCATATTCACAAGATGAAGTCAAGAAAACAAATCTGCGAGCACAAGACTGAAGACAAAGCATAGTATGCTAGGTCTATGTTTTTGTAAAATGGAGTGACCTCCCTTAGGGGGAGATTGTTAGGAATATAAAAGTATCGGTCACTACCATAAATATTGTTAGATAGCTCGTTAAGTAATATTTGGAAACTAGATATGCTAGCTTAGGAAAAGCCCATGGACAAAGCCCGTATGGCCGGCCTATGTAAGTATATAAACCCTTTTCATGCCATGGAAAGGGTGTTGGGTGTTTCATTATTTCACACATAGTTATACATTATTCTCTTTCACTTTTTCTCACTAGAAGCACCCTCCCACTCTTTTTCTCTCTCTACATTTCTTCATTCTTATAGGTGTGTTTAAAGATTACTTAAATTCTACAATAGTGTTTGGAATGAGTCCTGAACTGGATGTTACAGGAGTCATTAATTGAAGCCCGGGTCCTGAACCGAATTGTTCAAAAGCCATAGCTATCAGCTCATCGAACGTCACATGAATGGTTTCCATAATTTATGGGTTCTCCTGTTATAGATTCTGAAAGCTTTATTTGCGAGCACGTAACCAACAAAAATACCAATATCGGCCTTTGCATTTAGTTTACCCAAATCCTCACTGTCATTGGTCGGATAGCAGAGTGAACCAAAGACATGAAGAAATGATAAATCCGGCTTCTTGTCGTGCATCAGCTCATAAGGAGTTTTGTTGTAGCGGAGATGGATCAAAGAATGATTTTGTGTATAACAAGTTGTGTTGATTGCTTCGGCCCATAGAAACAGAGGAGCTTTTGAAAATATCAACATTGTGCGAGAAGCTTCCACAAGAGTTCGGTTTTGCCTTTTGACAACGTCGTTTAGTTGAGGAGTGCCAGCTATAGAAGTTTGGTAAATGCCGAAATTTTCATAGAAATCACGAAGAGTCTGATTAACAAATTCAGTTCCATTATCTAATCTAACATTTTGGATAGTGGCATTCAAATGAACTTGAATTTTTTTTATGCACTTGATGAGAGCATCAGCAGCTTCATCCTTTGATCTCAAAAATCAGACCTAATTAAATCGTGAGTAATCGTCAACAATCACCAACATATACTTTTTCCAGTTAATACTCTTCACACACATTATGCCACAAAGATCCATATGCAAAAGATATAGTTTCTCTTGATAAGTGTCCTCAGCTTTGGTTTGATGAGAGGATTTCTTGCTTTTGCCTAAAGCACATGCTGAATACATATGATCTTTCTAAAATTTAAGCTTTGGAATGCCTCGAGCAAGACCGTCTTTGGCTAGCTTGTTAAGAGTATCGAAGTTGAGATGCGATAACCGACGGTGCCATAACCAGATCTTAGTCTTTGAAACTTTTGATAGAAAACAGATCAGAGAAGTCTTTAGCATATCATCAAGGGAAATTATGTACAAATTTGTATCTTTGGATCCTGAAAGTAGATCAACACTTTCTAAATTCCGAATAAAGCAAGTGTTTTTCTGAAAAGCGACTTCAAGATCTGCGTCACAAAATTGTCCAACAGAAAACAAGTTGTGTCCAAGCCCCTTGACATAGTATACCCTTAAGATAATTACGTTTCCCAACTGATAGTCACCATACCCCCATAATCTTTGCAATTTGGTCATCCCCGAATCTAACTGTTCCTAGAAATTTACTAACGAAGTTCATGAGCTGAGAGCGGTTCCCTATCATATGTTTTGAAAATCCGGAGTCCAGATACCAAAGAACAATCTGGAAAACCTGTCATTAACAAGAGAAGAAGACAATGGAATATTTGTAGCATTGGATCCCCAAGTATTATTGGGTTCTGAGATGTTAGCATTCTTAGATTCTACAATCTTGGCTCTTTTACTCGAACCTATATTTTTAGATGTTTAGGTCTCCTGCTATAGACTTTAAGCTCTGGTTTTGGTGTTTCAACTGAATTAGAAGTGGTTTTCTTAAGATGCACTATGTTCTTAGGATTGATCTTAGTTAACGGGCACGAGTTACCAACTATAGTAAAAAGTCTTCCTATTGGTTTCCACTTATGTCCTACTTCAGTGAACAGTTTACCCGTAGGTTTCCAAATATTATGATGTTAGATTTTCATAGCAGACTTAGATTTAGATCGCACATTCACATCATTCACAAAATCAAGGAAACACACATAATGATTTGCATCAAACATACATTGATTACATTTGACACAAATTAACTCAGAATTTGCATTTAACTTAGTATGCTTGACATTTGTATCACAAATAGGGTCTTTAACATGATTCCTTTATTAGACTTAGATTTAACTCTCCTACATTTGACTTCTACTTTATTCTTGAGGTTGCTACTTGGTGTTTGCAAGATCCTATCATTCCTTTTATTGCATGTAGGCTGTGATCTGCAAGTACTAGTAGAACACTTCAATCCTGTAGATGACAACATAGGTGTGTTAGAATCAGGTGTTTTAGATGACTCTACCTGTTGAATGTTACTTGAGGATCTAAGAGGTTCAGAAAACCTAACTTTCTTGACTTTGTTCATAGGTGTGACAGCAATCAATTTCTCACTAGGTTTATAGACATTAGGACATGTGTCTCAAAAATAAACGAGTAACTCTTGAATCCGTTTGGCATGCTTACAGGCAAAGTCTAACGCATTATCTAACGGCTGTTTTGCTTTAGCTTGTTCGACTATTCCCCGAAGTTTATGTTAGGAACGATAAAAGTGTTTATTATTATATGAATTGGTCTTTGTATAGTTTTGATTAGTTTTATAGTTTTATTAGT
>BQNB010079081.1:0-30355 GCA_026074375.1 Tanacetum coccineum
ATATAAGCCATCTTTAATCTGTTTTTAAACTTTGATACAAAAATTTAAGAAAAATTTAAAAGAAAAAAAAAGTTACTGTTTGATAGCAAATGGATGAATGGGCAAAAATAGAAGGCTCATTGGGTTGTTTAGTACAGCTTATTTATAAGCTTGGGTAGGATTAGAGCTTATTAGGTTTCACATAATCCTGTTTTGAGCAAGGATCAAAGGTATACTTCTTTTTAAATTTCGTTTAAAAGTTATTGTAGCAAGCTTATTTTCAGCTTATTTATGCCTTATTTTGCTTATTTGCTTTTGCTTTTTTACCTTTTAGTGCTTAACAATGTTTGTTTAATGCTGTTCTTTTAAAATTTGTGCCTAAACTAATCTTTATAAGTTTAAAATCCGTTTTTTAAAAGTATAAAGGGGTGTTTGGGTTAAGCCCAAAATGGGTCAAAAATGCAATGTCATGGGTTAGTGTCACTTGGCCAACTTTGGCTTAAGTTATTAAGCCCTTTTAAGTCTGTTTTCCAAAAAATTTAAGTCCTAAAAGTGTTTCTCAAGTTTTCCATGTTGTTTCTTAAAATTGTGGTTTTAAAAGAAGCTCAAAGAGCTTATTTGCTTAAACTTTAGAAAAACTAAGTTGTAATGCTATTTTGATGTCATTTGTGTGTGCCAAAACCAACTAGTAGAAACCTTAGGATCCTTAGTTTTTGTTAGGTATTCTGTCAACATTTTTAGTTTTTCAAAAGATCAAAATATGTCACAATTTCATTCTAGAAAATTCAGAGGGTAAATCAGAGTTTTAGATTCTAAAAACTTGTGCACAAGTTCATTTCAAGGCACTTTCCATCTGTTTTAACTAAGTTCTTGTTTTTGAGCTTATTGGAGAGCTTATTTTAAGCTAACTTTTTCACAAAACCTTTTTGTTGAAACTGCCCTGGTGCTAGACACCATTTTTAAGCCCACTGTTCTAGCTTATTAGGGGGCCTCAGCCCAAGCTTTTGGCTTTTCTAAAAAGCCAATAAGCTCCTTTATTAAGCCCTAGCTTTGTAGACCTTAGGAAGCACTCTAGGTAGCTTAAATTTAAGCTCAAAGTAGGCTTTTGAACTTTTTCTAGCATAGTGTAGGAAAATAGCTTAATTTCTTTTTTTTTTGCTTATTAGGTGCTTATTAGTGGTTGATTTTAGCTTCTTCTTGCTTATTAGTTTCATTGTTGCCTGTGCTAGCTTATTTGTCCTTTCCCATTGCTTATTGTGTGTTTAAAGTCCTCATCAAAAAGCCACATTTTTGCCTAGCAGTACTAACTCTTAAGTTAGTACTGCTGAGTGTTTAAGCCAACTTCTGGCTTATTGGGCTTATTCCATTTGCTTATTTTTATTCCTAGTAGTTCATAATGTTGGTGTGTTAAGTTGGTTTGCTCATTTTCTTACTTTCTTTGCTTATTATGTGCTAAAAGTCCATAGCAAAAAGCCACATTAAGCCCTTAAGCTTATTCAAGCTTTCTGTCTAGTTTAGCCTGTTTCAGCTTATTTAGTTGCTAGATTTTAGTTCATACGTGCTTATAAGGTTAGGTCGTATCCTTTCAGCTTATTAGTTCAAATAGTAGCTTATTAGTCCAAAAAAAAGCCAAGGAAAAGCCATTTTGGCTTTAAGCTTAGTTAAGCTTGCTGTCTGTTTTAGATAAGCTTTTTCAGCTTATTTTCAGCTTTTCTCAAAAAGTCATAGTTATGAAAAATGATAAGCTCAATGTGTTTAATAAGTTTGTTTAAAAAGTTTTTGTAAAAAAAAAAGGGAGACAAGGGGAAACCCGGGTGAGCAAGACTCGAACCCGGGTCTCAACCCTCATACACCCCTCTTTTATAACCAAGCCTCTTACCGCTGTGCCCTTGGGACTTCTACGTTAGAGTCCCAAGTGGTTATTTATTTAACCTAGTTTTGCCCCTTTAAGCTATAAGCTCTTTCGAGCTTATTTTCGGCTTATTTATAAGCCGAATTTTGGGTTTCTTATTTTTCTTAGGATAGTATTAGTGTCTAGTATTTTAGGTAATTTTTTCAGAATTTTTAAAAATAGTTTAGTATTTTTTATAATTTAATTTCGTTAAAAGTTTTAAAAATTCATAAAAAATACAAAAATTATCAAAAAAATATTTTTCTTTTTTAGAAAATTTTCTTTAGTCATAATTTACGTAGGAAAAATATAAAAACTTTCGTAGGGTTAATTTTTCAAACTTTTGATTTTTAAAGAACGGGTCTCGGGTACGGATTTTGACTTGACTCGTTTTTGGGTCAAACGACCTCCGTTTTCAGTCTAGTCTTTTTCATTCTTCGTTATTAGTCCCCTAGAGTAGTTTAGAAGTAAAAATTTCTTTGTAGGGTTAATTTTGAAGATTTTAGGTTTTTGACCCCTTGTTCGGGATTCCTGCTCTCGTTTTTCAGCTTAATTTCATAATTTTTAGGTTTTTCTCAATCGTTTTTGTTTGTTATTGTTTAACTTAGCTTTCCACACTCTCAAATCATTTCTCTCATTCAAACTCCAATCTTCCGACTGTATCGATTCTCCAGTCCAGCCTCGTTGGGGATAAACGACCCGGGAACATTCTATACTACTTCTCGGTTTCATTGATTGTGTTTCTAGATTATACTTACTATATATTTTATATTGTATCATATATTATATATATTTTAAGGTGTAGTTTAGCTGCAATCAGGTCGCGACTAGGATTGTATACTCATTCTTCTCTTGTTTGATTATCGTACACTCATCGTTGGTTAAGGTGAGTTTATAGCTCCACATTTTGCTTATTTTACATATATTTTATAACTTTTAGGGTGAGAAACATGCTCGTTTAGAAACACGTTTACCTGATTAACTTTAAACTCGTTATATGTTCGTTTACAAACTCGTTTGCATGACATTTCTCAAACTCGTTTATATACTCGTTTTCATGATTGATTTCAAACTCATTTATATGCTCGTTACATGATTGATTTCACACTCGTTTTTACTTATGGATTCAAGTACATTAAGCTTTTACTTTTACGTTGGTTTTTCTTACTATGGAGACAAATGCTTTAAACTTTTACGTATTGACTAAGTTTCCCTATTGACACTTAGTACAAATTATCATGAACCGTTAATTTTTTGACCGGAGGTACCGGTCGAGTAAGCACGAATGCTATGAACAGATCTATTAGGGCTGACAACCCCACCCTAAGAATTCTAGATGAGTACATTAGCCAGTGGGTGCATTTCATTTGAGATAGTACTGGGTGTTTTGGCAAAACATCGGATTGAGACGAATCTAAAAGACTAGGATTTACATAACTTGTTAAGGCTTCGGTGTCATAAGCTTAGGGCAATATCGTAAACACTTTTTGTGTTTATTGTATGTGTTACAATAGTCATGCGTTCAAATGTTGGTACTTTACACTACTTTATTGAACGTCACTGTTGCTAAACATTTTTCATGTTAGTTGAAATGCAACATAGTCACTAAACTCTTTTTGGTCCTCATAAATACTTACTTAAACCTATGAACTCGCCAACTTTATGGTGATGTTTAAGCATGTTTTTCTCAGGTGCTTAGCTTTGGACTTCTTTGATGTGCTATGTGGAGTCTACGTGCAATATGATATCATCTTTCAAGACTTTAATTATCATTCATACCTGTTGCTTTTTATTAACAACTCAAATTATGCTTCCGCAACGTTTTTAATACGGTTTGGAATAATGTAAGACTTATTTACTTTTAATCAATGCAACGAGTTATGATTTTCAAAACGTCCATTAGTGGTCGTTCCCTTTGCCTTGTATTTAAATTATTATGACGTCACGCCCTCGAACACGTATTCCGTCCAGGCCCTGTTTGAGGGTGTGACAACACTCAGATGAAAAATAAGGTCGTGCAAAATAATAGTCCATTGAAGTTTAAGAAGACTAAAGTAGAAGACCATCATAGGATTTCTAGTGTTTCTAATAAAACAAAGTATGTAACTGCGTGTAATGAAAGATTAAAATTCAAAACTTCGAATGTTAATGCTGTTTATGCTACTTGTGGAAAATGTGTGTTTAATTCGAATCATGATGCTTGTGTTTCTAAATTTATCAATGACGTGAATGCTAGAAATAAGAAGCCTAAAGTAGTGCCAATTAGTATTAGAAAACCCAAAAGTCAAGCAAACAAATCTGTTGCAACACCCCATAAGAAAACAGTTGCATTAGATCCCATTATCCAAAAATCCAAGAGTTACTTTAGAATGCTATATCAGAACACAAATAATGCATGGAAATGGTGGATAGAAAAACAATGTCCATCAGGATACAAATGGACTCCTAAGACTAAGAAGAAATGGGTACCTAAGATTAGAAAAGGACAATATGTCACCAAGCATTAGTCCCACTATAAATATTGTCTCAAGGATAACTAATGTCTTGAAGCTCACAAACTCTTTAAGATCCAATTTGTCAAATGTTCCATCGTCCTCTAATTCTCTTGCAGATTATTCAACTCATCCTATTTATTGTTAACTTTGGATGCACCAAGCATATGACGGGATACCTCAAGCTTCTGTGCAATTTTGTTGAGAAATTTATGGGTACTCTTCGTTTTGGAAATGATCAATTTGCTCTAATTCTTGGTTATGGGGATTTGGTTTACTGAAACATCACGATCAAGATGGTTTATTATGTCGAAGGCCTCAATCACAATCTCTTTTCGGTTGGTCAATTTTGTGATGCGGATTTGGAGGTTGCATTCCGGAAATCGACTTGTTTTGTAAGAGATCTTCTGGGAAACAACTTACTTACCAGTAATCGTGAATCTGATCTATATACAATTTCTCTTCAAGAAACAACGTCACCAACTCATATTTGTTTCATGGCTAAAGCTTTACCAACTCAAGCATGGTTATGGCATCAAAGACTTTCTCATCTAAACTTTGACACCATTAACTTGCTTTCAAAGAAGGATATTGTCGTTGGTCTACCAAAGTTGAAATATGTCAAGCATCAATTGTGTTCATCTTGTGAACTGAGTAAAGCAACGAGAAGCACATTCAAGACAAAAGCAGTTCCAAGTTTAAAAGGACGGATAAATTTGCTTTATATGGACTTATGTGGTCCAATGCGGATTGAAAGCATTAATAGGAAGAAATACATTCTGGTAATTGTTGATGACTATTCATGATATACTTGGACGGCAAAAGTTCAACATAGACCCAAAATTTAGCATAGACTCAATGAACCAATCATAGCCACTCATTTTTCATCAAAATAATAAAAACCCACTTTCCACCTCTTTTAAAAAAATTAAATATCTCACAAACCATTAATCGTTACGCAAAACAAAACATACCATCGCGACGAGAATTAAATCTTCTTTCTATAAAGGGGCACTTCTATATACTTACGACGAATTTTTTTTCAATTTTTTTTACTTACGGCCTGAAAAAATCACATGTGATTTATATCACAAATCACATGTGATTTTATGAAATCACATGTGATTGTTATACAAATCCATGTGATTTTTTCAGACGTGACTGAAAAAAAAATTGAAAAAAAATATTCGAAAGTATATCGAAGTGGATGTCTAATGAAAGATAAAAAAAATACTCGTCGCGATGGTGTATTTTTTGTCGTTTGATGATTTACTGTTTGTAAGATATTTTATTTTTATAAAATAGGTGAAAAGTGGGTTTTTATTATTTTGATAAAAAAATGAGTGGCTATGATTGGTTCATTGGGTCTATGCTAAATTTTAGGTCTATATTGATCTCAACTCATACTTGGACTATCTTTTTAAGAACCAAGGACGAAACACCAGAAGTACTTAAAGTCTTTCTCAAGATGATTCAACGCAATCTTTAAGCACAAGTGATTACTGTTCGTACTGACAGAGGTACATAGTTCTTAAACAAGACACTCCTTGCTTATTTTAAAGAAGAAGGCATTGAACATCAAACTTCCACTCCTCGAACACCTGAACAAAATGCCGTTGTCGAAAGATGGAACCGTACTCTCGTTGAGGCTGCTCGAACGATGCTTTCAGCCTCTAAACTACCCTTATTCTGTTGGCCTGTAGCTATTGCAACCGCATGCTATACCCATAATAGATCTCTCATAATCCCCAGACACGAAAAGACACCATATCACATCATCAATGGTAGAAAACCTTCTCTCAAACACCTTCACATCTTTGGTTGTGCTTGTTACATAACCTAAGATGGTAAAAACCTCGACAAGATAAAAGAAAAGGGGGATTCGTGCATTTTGGTGGGATATTCTACTCAGTCAAAGGGATATAGAGCCTACAACAAAAGAACCAGATAGATAGTTGAATCCATTCATATCAAATTTGATGAAATCAAGGAAATGTCGAAGGCGTCAGACTATGACAACTCTGGCCTCGCGCCTCAACTACAACAGACTTCTAATCATAATCATTCAAAACTCAGATCTAATGACCACAACAATGAACCTTCAAGTTCAAAGCTGGTTCAAAATGTTTCTCCATCAGCAGTATACACAGCTCCGTCACTACAAGATTTGGATCTACTATTCAGTCCTCTTTACGATGAATTCTTCACTAAAGGTAATTCCAGTGCGTCCAAGTCTTTTGCTCCCACTGATAATTCTAAACAACAAGATACACAACCTACAGAGAATGCTCAATCTACAACAGAACCGATCACTCCAACTACTACTGTCACTGCTGAGGAAAACAACACCGATATTCAAGCAGAAATTCAAGAAGAAAATACACAAAATGACAAATACAAATTCTACAACATCTTCAGTACACCGGTACGTGAAGATGCTGAGTCATCTACTCACTATTTTAATCCGTCAAATATGCATACATTCTACCAATGTCATCAATCTTAATACCATTGGATAAAAGATCACCCGCTAGAACAAGTTCGTAGAAATCCATCCAAGCTAGTGCAAACAAGATGACAACTTGCAACTAATCCTGAAATGTGCATGTTCGCGCTCACCGTGAGTACTGTTGAACCGAAAAACATTAAGGATGCAATGGCTGATTCCGCATGGATCGAGGCAATGTAGGATGAACTTCATCAGTCCGACAGATTCGAAGTCTGGAAACTCGTCGACAAACAATTTGGCAAGTCAGTCATGAAGCTAAAGTGGCTATGGACTTCAGATCCACCAATCTCCAATTTGGAAATGAAATTATTTTTAGGACTTCAGATCCACCAATCCCCACGAGGTATCTTTATCAACCAGGTCAAGTACGCTTTAGATATACTCAGAAAGCATGGTATGGAAAGTTGTGAAAGCATTGGAACACCATTGGCTACTAAACCTAAACTGGATGCAGACGCGAGTGGTCCACTCGTTGACCAAACAAAATACCGTAGTATGATCGGATCACTCATGTATCTAACTTCCAGTAGACCAGACATAGTGCAACCAGTATGTTACTGTGCACATTATCAAGCAAGACCCATAGAAAAGCACCTCAAATAGGTTAAAAGAATCTTTAGATACCTAAAGGGTACCATAAATATGGGACTCTAGTATCCAAAAGATTCTGCTTTAAACTAACAGCTTTTTCAGATGCCGATCATGCTGGATGCCTTGATACACGCAAAAGCACTTCTGGAGAAATACAGTTCCATGGTGATAATTTAGTCAGCTGGATGACAAAGAAGCAAGACTGTACTGTAATGTCATCATTAGAGGCTGAGTACGTGGCGTTATCCGCGAGTTGTGCTTAAGTAATGTGGATGAGGACACAACTTAAGGATTACGACTTCAACTACAACAAAATACCGTTGTATTGCGACTCTCAATCAGCCATAGCAATCTCATGCAACCCCGTGCAACACTCCTGTACCAAGCACATCAATACTCGCTACCATTTCATCAAGGAACGGGTTAAACATGGTATAATTGAATTGTACTTTGTCAGAACTTAATACCAATTAACTGATATGTTTACTAAAGCCTTATCCGAAGATAGGTTTCAGTATCTTGTCAGACGAATTGATATGAGATGTTTGACTCCAGCAGAACTGGAGGTTCTGACAAAAGAGACTGCTTGATAGATCTCATTAAACATCAACTTGTAAATATTTTTGAAAAAGAAAAATGCAAAAATATAAAACATATAAAACCAAATACAAAAATATAAAATCTCTAAAAGAAAATATAAAATTAAAAAATTCAAAAAAATCCAAAAAGAAACTTCTCGACATGTCTCTTGGAATTGATAACATTTACATAACTAGAAATGTCGATTAATATTGACACGGGTATGTAAATGAAGTTCGAGCAAGAGTTTAAAAGTTTTAAAACATGTCATTTCTAATTTTCTTGATGGCTTATGTGCAAATCAGTACATAACCCAGACTTCAAATAAAGAAAAATTTATCTATAAAGATAACTTATCCTAACGACGAGAAAATCAAATTTTCTCGGTCTTGAGCTGTTCTTACAAGACATTCAAAGTTTTGAGCTCAAGAAAATGACAGTGTACGCTTCAGTGCGCTTATCCTTGGCGTTAGAGGAGAAGTCTTCTAACATATTATTTTTCAAAGAGTTGAACACAATTTTTCAAGAATTTTTCAATGACAATTCATTATCTTTCTAAATTGTGTATTAACACTCCTTCCCTCACAATGTTTTCAATGTCATTCATTTTAACAAGTGGTTTCATTTTTCATATAAATGAGTCAATTGTTGAGGGGGAGCTTTTCGAAAAACACTATAAAAAATCTCTTAATAATAACTCAGTAATAATAAAGACAACTCAATAATGTCTTAACATTATCTTAACCTTAATTTTATATTCATTTTACAACTTGGTATCATTTTCTTTGGTGTCAAACATATGTAAAATTGAGGGGGAGCAAGAAGAAAATGTTTCACATAATTCATGCTGAAACCTTTTCTACCCACATAATTTTCATGACAAATATTAATCACATGGTATTTCAAAGACTAAGTGAATTAGTATTTAAAATAAGGGAAGAAATGTAATTAAAATGTGATCTACAAAATAATAAGTGATCTAAACGACTCAAAGTGCTTTATACTCTACGGAATAGGTTTTATGATTACGATCTTATACCCAACAACATCTTAATTCATGATGATTCTGATGTCAAAAGGTGGTTAGGTTAGGTATTAGTCCTATGATTCAACCAGAACCGGGGGGATCTACCCAAGGACAATCCATAGTTAGAAATAACAGTCCTTAGGTATGATTGGAGATGAATGAAAAAGGGAATAATGCCGACTAAGATTGAGTTAACACTGAAACAATCAAAACAAAGTGTTAGTAATGACGTCTTGGTAAGCATTGAAAGGGTTGAATAATAAAAAAGAAATGTAAGGATAAATGGTCTAAAGAAAGAAGCCCTCCATACACTTTAGGCAGAAATCGGGTCAATACATATACTATCGGTTTTCACAAAGATGAATTCTAGTATTGAATACAAGACATCATGAACCTAGTGATGCATTTCACAACCCTTCCTAGCCATTTGAGTTTCTCTCAAAAGAGACTTGTCTCATTTGTCACAGAGATACACACGACTTCTATTGACTTTCTCACTCCGAGTTAGTTGACATTGAAAAGGTAACAGTCTGCTCCAGCCTTCGAGTACTAAAACCAAAACGCACTTATCGAGTCTAAAGCCAAGAGATCAATCTGTAAATCTCCTTAGGACACATTCCATAACAAACACTTGTTGAACACCATTAAGTTCACAAGCTGTTAACAAGAGTCCTACGCATTATCCTTGTGATTATGTCAGAACATCTGAGTGATACTATTTAGTATTCACAATGATGATGGAAATCCTTCTAGAGCCAACATCAAACAAGCTCTGTGGTAGGTGACTTGTGAGATTCTATATGAATCAAACTTGTGATAACTGGATACCGATTCGGTCCAGTAAAATGAATTGATGACTTAAATCAGAAAGATAGTAACTATTTGATTCACTCATATTGTGCTGTCTGCTTTGAGACGTTCCGGTATTAAGAACAAGCAAGCATGGTGAATCTAATACATATGTGTTAGAGGATCATACGCTTTAAGCTGGAAACCCTGTTAAGGAGATTCTTCTAAATTGAATCTACCTGATCACACAGGTCGGTCCTCACGGAACCGAAGGTTAATGCAACCATAATAAGACGAATGACAAAGCCATATTCGTTCATATCTGTTGTTTATCACTAACTTTAAAATTCAGGTACAAACGACAGTGTTGCGACCTCATTTCAGCATAGTCACATTCAATACCATATGCTCATGCTGAAACCACATGACAAAGATGACAAAGAAATACAAGGAAAGATTTAAAGATCTCGAAACTAAAGACAAAGTCAAAAGACAATAACAAAGGCTCCAGATCAAAGATCACACAACATGAAGGAACAAGCCTACAACTAGATAAAGACCAAGTCAAAGACTCAAGAACTCAACGACAAAGCAATCTCCACAAGTCCAAGGAAGCAAGACTCAAAGACCATGCTTCGGGAAGATTGTTAGCCTCAGAATATTGAGTCAAACTAGGAATTGAGGTCTTTACTTAGTAAATGTTGTAATAGGCTAAGTTACGGGTATCAGTCTCATTTATTAATCTAATATTGTATGTGTATTGGGCTAAAGCCCAAAGCAAACCCGAGCCTAACACAAGCAAAAACCCACGGCTCAAGCCTAGGGTATAAATACCCCTTCTCCACAATGGAGAAGGGTTGGTTGTTTATTTGTAAGGTTTACACACTTGGATAATCCACCTTCCACATTCTCTCTCTAAATTCTTCTTTCTCTTTTCTTATGTGTTTCGTGTGAAGTGATCATGGTTTGAGTTAGGATAACAATATTTTTTAGTAAATTGCACTTAAATGATTAGTGTTATTGGTGTTCATAGGTCGAAAGGGTTCATCAACTAGCTAATGTAATAATGGAATTTTCATGAAATATACCATGGATTGAAACTCGTTTAATATTGATTTGTGCATCATTTTCATTGTTTTAACCAAACAACTCAAACACTTTATATGATTGAAAATGAATTTCCATACAAGTATTGTTTTTACTTTGATTGAATGTCGTATTATATTACGAATTTTATGGTAATTAGGATTGTGACTCCCTTATTACTTTGTTCGTTATTTAAATACATTTTCTACCAAATCCTTTGGGACGATCTCGACTTGCGCACCTTTGCTACAAACGGACGAGTATACTTGCTCATATGCGTTTTTAGTAGAATTAGTAAATCGTGTTATAAATTTAAAACTTGCACATAACGTGACGCATCAGTATTCCTAAATGAATACGCTGTATTCACACATCGAGTACGGCGTATTCATAAATGAATACGTTGTATTCATATATACGACAAGTAACAAAAACACCAAGACCACGTGTGCAGCCTTGTCATCGATTACCGCGTATTCATAAATGAATACGTCGTATTCACTAGGAATACGACTTCATTTCTTCAATGACGATCTCCATCCGATTCGGCTTATTCATAAATAAATACATCGTATTCGCCTTCAATACGATCCTCTTTACCTAGCAGACATGTATACGGCGTATTCATTTCTTATATACGCCGTATTAAACTTCTGAGACATATTTTACATTCTATGCCAATTTCCGCGCCTCACACCAGTTGCTTTTGAATTACCTAAGATACGAATAAGTAACACTTAAGTACCAATTCTCAGAGACGTGTCACTTTCTCTTTATGTTAAAACTTTATAAACGAAGGTGATTTTCTATTAAATCTTTTATCTAATGATCAAACCAGTGATGATATATCACATCAACGTACGTTGATTTGATCCATGAATTCATACTCGAGGAGATGCATGCCACATAACCAAATTATATGGGAATCTAATAAAGAACTCGTGCCGGCCACATGGCTTTACTTGGTTACTAAGAAAGTTCCTAATGTCCCAAATTAGCATATGTAGAATCGAATTATTAAAGCCAAATGTAACATTTTTAGACATACATTAGAAAATGTAGTGTTACGTTTTTCTTCTATTGTATGTTTATCACTTTATGGAAAGCAAGTTAACCAAAAATGTTAAATTAACTAGCTAGTTTTGTACAAGAAAGAAAGGTTAAAGTTTAAATGGGTGTATACATGATATGGCTAGCTAGTATATACTTTAATAAAGATGAAGCAATGAAGCAATGAAGCATGACAAGAACAGTTCACGTAGTGGAATTCAAGGCAGATTATTAATTTTGACATCATAACGTCTCATACATGATATGTTAAAGAAACTTAATTAGCAGCCTATAAATACCATATGCATGGACTATACTTCTCCATATTTCTATGGTTCACTCATCATCCATTAACACTTCAATTAATAAGTTTGTGAAGCTAGTACAAGAAAAATGAAAATGATCTATATGCTCGGTATATGCTTAATTGTTTCCGGAATCTGGCCAGAGTCAGAGAGCTTTCAAGATAAAGGTTTTGGCCCTATTCCGAAGAAATGGAAAGGGGAGTGTGCGGGTGGCCTAAATTTCACCTGCAACTGTTGGAATTTAACAATCAAGTTAACCATTAACTCTTACGAGTACGCAGCGGATATGGATCTAGTATAGTACAAATAGGCAAAATCCGAATGCTTGAAAAACATCTAGATGTCTACATGTCAAAAACGTCAAGGACACAAAAGAAAAGAATCACATCCTAACACTATTAAATTAATGCTAAAAAAACTCCAAAATGAGATGTATATATGACATGATGCATGTAAAATTAATTTTCTTGTTTAACTGACTGATTTAGATGAATTATCTAGATACATGAGAATATCAGGAACTTGAGGATTAAATTTAACAAAAAAATTTCTTAACTAACTGCAGTATAAGAGCTGATATATGGTCTCCCCTTTTAGGAAAATTCAAAATATTTCTATATAACATGAGGATTTATCTATACCTTAATTCTTATCAAATTATAAATACTATCTAGCATTATTTAGAACAGAAAAAGGTATTTATTATATGCTTGCAACCATAGAAGTGATGGGTGCTACGGTTTCTACAGCATTAATGGAAAAGTTTTCTCTGAAGAAGCAAACACGGGCAAATGGGACGCATGTTGCACTCAATTGCAGCCGGAAGAGGTGAGGCATGCAAGCTTGTTTTTGATTGTGCAGCACAAAGGAACTGCTAGAGGAAGGTGTTCCATCGGCACACATCGCTGCATAACAAAGTATGTGAGTATTCATATATATCGAGGCAGATAAAGTGACCAGCATTAGAAGATGTATTGCTGAAGCGTAGAATATCATCAATAATGCAAGTGCACAACAAAGTACAACATGACCTACCTCCGACTTTGTTGCTCTTAGGTGCATTACATGCCTATATGAAAAGCGAATACTAATCGTAAGCTGTGCTTGGAATTCCTGAGGCCTAGAAAGGTTTTCCCGTCAGTAATGAATGTCCATGGTTGCTACACATGTGGCGCAAAGTCAAATAGATAGACGGTGTTTATTGACAAGGTTCTTCTTGGTGATGGTTCAATTGTAGCAGTGAGTATCATAATAAACTTCCTTCCTCTAGTGGCTCTCACAATTTGGAACTATAATGGACATAATTTATTGTGTATTGTAGGGTACATCTATTAATTGTTTTCCTGTGGAAGGTGAAGGAAAAGTGCCTATTTAAATGGAAACGGGTGACGAAAACATTTGCTCTAAAGCTGATGGCCGGGGTATGGATTCTACTACCAAAGCTTTTGTTAAGTAAATCCGCATATTATCAACCCACAAAGAATGTCATTTCTGTATGGACCTAAATTAGCCAATTCTGTTTTATAAGGAGTTGCTATCTGCGTGCTTAGAAGAAAGTCGCATCCATGGAAAAGTGGTAATGTGTGATTTCTATGATGGCATTGATGCAGTTAAAGCAGCCGGAGCCCTTGGCTGCATCGCACCCAATCTTGGAAATAATGTCTCCGATATCACGACATTTCCTACTGCTGCCTTAAGTGCAAATGACTTCAACTTGATCAAAAAATACAAACTTCTACCAGGTAATGCCATAATTCTGTTACACTTGTTAATTAGCTTAATTAGTAATATGTGACTATGCGCTTAACATTATTGTAAGTACCTGATGGCATACTACTCATCATTCAACCAGAATCTGAAGCCTAAAATTTCCTCAAAGTGAAGCTATTAGAAATCCAGATGCTCCTTTTGTTGCTTCAGATTCCTCCCGAGGACCGAGCATATATTTTCCTGATCTTATCAAGGTACTTTTTTCCGTTTACAGGTTATAAACTTATAACAGGAAAAGGAAATGATTTTTTGGAACGGCATTTTTATTTAAAAGAAAAAACTAGCAAGTAGCTAGAATACTAATAAATAGAGATCAAGTGATCATACAAGAAGCCATTGGATCGTTTAACCAATCGATCCAACTAGGAAACAAATTATTACATCTATAAGAGATATCACTACTGGTTAAAAACTCTTACTTCTCAGCGCGTAAGATGTCTTCCCATTGGTGTTTTTAATCAAAAACAAACCCGGTTCCTGTATCTCCATATAACCCACAAGAAGGTTTGAATGACTGCATGGGAACAAAGAGTGGACTTTTTGTTTAAGTTAAACTTGTCTGCCCACGACATTAGGTCAAATGATCTCGTTAGGATATAATCAGCCTTATGCCACCATATCTTAATCGAAGTTCACAGGAAAAGGAAAGTATTTCACACTGCCTTTCCAGCACTCTAATTTTCTGGACCCTCTTAGCTTTAAAAAACAAATCAAATTAAAGTGAGACGAAATGTAAGTATTAAAGGCCATCTACGACTAGCGCTAGAGCTACTATTAAACGTTTTTAATCAAGCTTTTTTTTTTCTCAAAATAAGAATAACTTAGAAACAATCACAATATGATGCTGGTCATGTTCCATCAACTCTATTTGTTCAAAACCTCCAGCAAACTATCTAGAATATGTGGATATCAATATCTTATTTTTAAATTTCCATTATATTTTACAAAATGTGTATTCCTCTAATGAGGCTTATGAAACACAATGTGTTATTATAGCCGGATATAACAGCCCCCGGTGTGGAAATATTAGCGGCCTTTTCACCATTGGCTCCACCGTCAGGAATCTCATCTGACAATAGGTTTAAATCCGGCACATCCGTGGCTTCCCCACACATTGCAGCAGCTGCTGCTTATATAAAATCTTTTCATCCCATGTGGTCTCCTTCTACTATAAAATATGCTCTTATGACTACAGGTAAATCCTTTTGCATCTTATTTAAAAAAAAAGAAAAAAGTAAGAAATTGAAATGTTATCTAAGTCACTTCCTTTTGCTTTAACTATGGCATAGCACGAGCAATGGATCCCAACCACAATTCAAATACTGTATTTGCATATGGCTCTGGGAACATTAATCCTAAAAAGGCTACAGATCCAGGTCTTGTATACGAGATAAATTTTGACCAGTACGACAATATATGTGTCAACTCTTATGAAAAATTTCCCAAATTCATCAATTGTAAATACTATCCGACCGAAAGTTGGAAATGTCGAGCATAATTATCCTTCAAAGGCAGACCTAAGTTGAATTGAAAACTCCATTTTTGGTTTTTTCCCTAGAAGAAGTTACAAATGTGGGCCAGTCGAATGCACCTATGTTGCATCAATACCCAAAAGAAAGCTCGAAACTAAATTTAAGCGTTGAGCCCAGCAAACTAGAGTTCACATCACAAAACCAGATGATATCTTTTGTTGTGACTGTGAAGGGAAGTATTGAGTCGTCGTTAACAACTGAGAGCGTGTCATTAACGTGGACAGACGGAATTCATGTAGTGCGTAGTCCAATCGTTGTCTACACCGGGGAAGTATTTTCTGGGGTTGAAAGAGCATCGAGACCCCCTAGTTTTCTTGTAGCGTTTGTAATATTTGTGCTAGTATTTATCTTTTACTAATAAGGCTTGAATGGAAAGTCCTCTTTTAGTTTTGGATTTGATTTGTAAATCTGAACATATTTGTAAATCATACACTCATTACGTGCAAGAATGTGGTATATGTCCTTGTACACAATACACTTTAGAGGATTGTGAAAGTGGTGAAATCAACATTAACATAACAAAAATAGTGAATCTACCCTCCTCTTACAGATGAATACATACACAAATCATCTAGATCACTTAGACATTAACATAACTTGGTTATGCCGAATACATTAGACAAATCACATTTAATTATGTACTATTAACAATCTCCTACCCGTATCAAAGAAGTACAGCCCACTTCTTTCACTACCACTATTAAATTAGTAACTTTATTTTAACTGGCCGAACTAAACCCTACTTTCTTCTATCTAGCTGACAAAATTCTATGATGAAACATTATATTGTTTTAAACATTGGCTTGAAACAACCTTGAACTTGAATTGTTTGCTTGCAAAAAAGTCGACCAATTAAATTTTGAAATCATTTTAATATATGAGTACGTGGAGAGAAAGTTTGGAGAGTTAAATATTTATACTGAATATGAGACATATAAAAACAATCGTATAATTTATTTAAAATTAAACATGTAAAGTTTTATTAATTAACACCTCACTTTTTTTAGTTTTTCTTTTATAAAATTTCCATATGTGTTTTTATACTAGTACATAATTATTTTGGGTGATGAAATATGAACTTGACCAAATTGAGGGACATTTTGACTTATATTTGTTAATAAGAGTACAATATTTTGCCTACGTGGCAAAATGAAACTCTCTCATTGGTCTAATTAGAATCTCCTCAAATAATTGATTTCTCACTATGTATGTTCTCTTACGAGGAGAGATCATTTATATATTTACGTATAATACGTAAATAGGGTAAGTTATTGGTTTGAGATGATACTAATTGTATGTTCGGTTTTTTTGAGTGGTAAGAACCCTAAGATAAGAGTTTTTATATATAAAGTCCTCAAAAAATGCATGTGGAGAATATGAACTTGAGCATTCTCATAAAATGCATGTGAATTTATGGGGATGCATTTATAAGTTATTTTGTTTTTCTTGGCAACAATCTCCTCCCATGATCCTGTAGGCGTCAATTTACGCTTTCTTCGGTCCAGTGTTGAGGCTGAGTATCGGGGTGTTGCTAATGTTGTTGCTGAAACATGTTAGAAACAAGAAAAGTCTCGGCCACTTTCAATATTAATTAGTCTAAGCCCGTAGTTTGTACAATGTTTAGTTTATAATCTAATATGGCTCAAAGGCCCATGAAAAGCCTCATAAGGCCCATGGTCGGCCACCCTATGTAGTATAAATACCATCTTCATGCCTTAAAGAGGGTGTTGGTTAGTTGTATTCTCATTTTTCACTTTAATGCATTCCATGTTCTTTACTTTCTCTCACTAGAAAATACATCATTCCTTTCACTTTCTCTCTCTAGTTCTTTCCTAATATCAAAGATTACTTATATTCTACAATTGGTATCAAGAGCCATGAAGTGATTTGTTTAGTTTTGTGTTTGTTTTCTTTTTGGTTCGTTGTTTTTTTCCTTATACATCGTACGTATATTATTTTCCTTTTGTTTTCGAAGCTTAGTCATACACTAAATGATCATTTACTTAGGTAAAGTTGATTTAGTATATTTGGATATAGGTGTATTTGCTTTGGATCAAAGAAAAACATATTTTTGTTCATATTTTGTTTAAAAAAACCTTATAAAGTACAAATTTTGATTTTGAAATTTACGGCTTAAAAACCATAAAGTTGTCATTTTTAAGGTACCTATAGGTTTAAGAATACTAGTTGTACAAGAAATTTTGGGGAAAAACAATCAAAAAATTTTTGTGTTTTAAAATTTTTGAGTTTTGTCCGTGTGCTACCCGAATTCGCAGTGTCCGAATTTGCAATTTAGTGTTACCCAAATTCGCAGTGTCCGAATTAGCAATTACAGTTGTACCTGAATTAGCAATTCTTCAGAAGTAACCGAATTCGGAGTTGCTCAGTATCACCCGAATTTGCAGTTTCTCAGTAGCACCCGAATTAGCAGTTTCAGTTGAACCCGAATTCGCAGTTTTGCTTCATAACCCAAATTCGCAGTTTTGCTTCATAACCCCAATTCGCAATTTTGCTTAATAACCCGAATTTGCAGTTTTGCTTAATGACCCGAATTTGTAGTTTTGCTTAATCAACCAAATTAGCAATTTACTTAATCAACCGAATTTGAAACAAAAACTTAAAACTCAAATTGCTTAATCAAAATTATACGATTTATTTCTTTGACTTGTAAAATCCCGTGAAACACTTACTTGTTTTCCTGGTTTTGTCACGAATTGTAAAATCCCGTGTAGTTTCAAGAATTAAAACACAAAAGACAACACCTTCAAACACAATTACTTTCTATCACCGCTCGATCAAGCAGTAATCTTTGAACATACCTATTTATCAATGGCGACTCTTGCTGACAAAGCGATTCTTTCGGGTGCTGACAATCATCCACCTATGTTGGAAAAGGAATTGTACGATTCTTGGAAAAGCAGAATGGAGCTATACATGATGAATAGACAACATGGAAGAATGATTCTTAAATCCATTGAAAATGGTCCACTCGTTTGGCCCACTATTAAGGAAAATGGAGTGACTAGACCAAGAAAATACAGTGAATTAACAGTTGCAGATGCAATTCAAGCAGATTGTGATGTTAAGGCTACAAACATCATTCTTCAAGGATTACCTACTGAAATCTATGCACTTGTTAGCCATCATAAAGTCGCCAAGGATCTTTGGGAAAGAATTCAACTTCTCATGCAAGAAACGTCGTTAACAAAGCAAGAAAGAGAGTGTAAGTTATATGATCAATTCGATAAGTTTGCTTACAAGAAGGGAGAAACTCTACGTGACTTTTACTTGAGATTTTCACTCCTACTCAACGATTTATTTGAACAGTACAAAGTGAAGCTGGAACAATTCCAAGTAAACACCAAGTTTTTGAATACTCTCCCCACCCCTGATTGGAGCAAAATTTTATGACTGATGCAAACAGGTTAGAGATTATGCCACAAAACTAATATTTGATCAGCTACATAGCTTACCTTGGAACAACACAAATATTTATGCAAATTAAGTCCGTTTACTGAATGAACGTAACTCAGATCCGCTTACTTTTGTTTCAACCCAATCAGATGACTCCAGTCACCTTACAACTCTTCAAACTCTTAACCTCCACCTTCTAAATTATCAACAACAATTTTCACCATATCAATCTCAACATTATGGTTCACGCTTATCGTCTCACAATACTTAACCAAATCAATCATTAATCCTCTTTTAAATTACTTTTTTTTTTTTTTTTTTGTTTCGTTTATTTAAACACCCCCACACTTTTCATACGCACGGAACAACAATTGGGTGTTAAACTAATGGCACAATTACACCAAAATACAAAAGAATGACTCAAAAGATACGTTGTCAAACAGGTTTCCATTCAAAAAGTTAAGATCAAAAGTGCAAAATTCGTCCCCACAGAATCTTAACCAAATCAACATAAAGTTTAAATGCTGTCAGAAACCACAAGAAAGTTTTAGGTACTGAACTTAGAATAGTATAGAAAGCTGCTCATTTAAACTCTTTCATTGTTCTAACAGGTTTAGTCCGATCTTCCTATTGGTGGTCGGCTTCTTTTACTTGGATGAATAAAGCAGGTACTAAGCTTAGTAAACTGTTGACGCTTCCTTATTACGAAGATGTGACTATTCTGCTCCCAGCTGATCGAATACTGCCTGTCACCGATAGGTTATGGTCTGATCATAACCCTATCCTTCTTCATATTGACAAAACTGATTTTGGTCCCACTCCGTTCAAATTGTATAACTCATGGCTTCTGAGAGATGGTTTTGATAACCTCAATAAAGAAGTAATGGGAAATTGCTAAATTCCTAAACCTCAAATGTCATGGGAAAAAAAAGTTTTCGCATCGCCTCAAGGAAAGATCAAACAAAGGGAGCAACAACATCAAGACTTTGGAAAGAAATAGCAAAACCGGTGGCTCTTTGAGGGAAATTAATTCAATAGAGAAAAGGAATGATGAGGGATCCGCTATGCCTTCCGACAATTATCACCCGCCTCATCCTTCTTCAAGAAATTGAATAAATCGATAGATTTCTCATATAATGGATATTATCCAAAAATCACAAGACAAATGGGAATAGAAGGGGAAATGAAAATTTCCAAATTCTTCCATGGGCTCATCAACCAAAAAAGGCGGAATCAGATGATCAATAGGGATTATGGTTGAAGAAATTGGAAACGGACCCTTGTTAGATCATGGATGCCTTCCTCAATATCTATAAAAGGAAAATTTCCAAGCCCAGTTCCAGGTTATGTGTCTCTAACCTTCCTCATTCTCATTACCCTTATATTGCATGGATCGAGAAACTCTTGAAAGACAGGTTACCCTTGGGAAAAAATTTAAAAGGGAACAAAGCCCGTTTGGGAATGTGTAAGTAGAAAAGCACCGGTCCTCGGATGGTTACTCTTTTTACGTTGAAAAGAAGTAAGGGGCACTATTCAGAAAGATCAATAAGATTTGGTAACGTATTCTTTGCTTCTTGTGTGTATGCTAATGGTGCTAATTCATCGTTAGTCACCCTTATCCCAAAGGTCAACAACCCTAACCTTAATCACTAGACTTTCGCGCCAAAATTCGCTTATTGTATAACACTATAAGATCAATGCCAAGATTTTAGCTAACCGTTTATCTAAAGTATTGACAAGATTGTTAGCAGGAACATCGCGTTTATTGCCGGGTCGTCAAATTCTTGATGGCCCTGTTATTACTAAGATCGAAATCATTGAGTTGTATAAAAAAAGAAAAAGAAGCTCCTCATTTTTTAAAGTGGACCTTTGAAAGGCTTTTGTAATCCATCAGCTGATGAATTACTTGATTCACATTCTCGACCGTTTTGGATTTGGTAATAAATGGTGCTCTTGGATTAAAGCTTGTCTCAATTCTTCGAGAGCTCTAATTTCTTAATAATGGTAGCCTACATCTGAGTTTTCCATTAAGCAGGTCATAGGACAAGGAGATCCTCTATCTCCTTTCCTTTTCAACTTGTAATGGAAGGTCTACGTATCCATAATGCTTTTGAAGAAGCATGGGAATGTTTGATTTACAGGTGTTAATATTAAGAATTCTACTAATCAAAATTTATCCCCATCTTTCTATGCAGATGATGTGATCTTAACTACAGATTGGAATGCCAAAAGACATGGATAATATCATTTGTGTTCCTCCAAGTTTTCCTATCTAATCCTCGGGTCCTCAAGAGTAATATTCACAAGTCTAATATTTATGGGTATTTGGTTTTAATAAAAAGATGAGTTTTAAGTATAGGCTAGCAATGCCGGTAGAGTATGGCAGTGATGGTTCCCTTTCAATTACCATGGTCACCCAATTGGTTTCCAATATGAAGTCTATTGCTAGCTGGAAGCGCTTGTTGATCGTTTCAAAATAGGCTTTCCTCTTGTAAATCTAATCTCAGTCCGATATGGGGGGGTCGTCTGACTCCTTATCAAGTCTGTGCTTGAGATAGACAGGAATCTACTACTAATCGATTTTCAGAGCACCCGAATCGTCCTTCAAGACCATGAGAAAGAATCGGGCTAATTTTGTTTTGGGAGGTGTAATAAAATAAAAACAAAAAGGCTTGGGTCAAAGTGGCCAATTATATCGATAATTCTTTCCGATAAAATAGGGTAAAACATTGGCATTCATAAGCTTATCAACCTGCTCTTCTTCAAAAATGGCGTGGAGGAACTTATTCCCCAACGCCCTTTGGGTTCAGGTCAATCAAAGCTATCAAGGTCGAAGAAGGAGGGTTTTGATACAAATGGTTTTACTATCATCAAGGGCATTTGGGCTAAACATATGTTTGGAACCTATCCATTTTTCTTCACTCTGAAAAGGTTTATACTTATCTAACACTTTCGTTTTAAAGCAGTTTGTGGCACTCGTATTCGATTTTGGAAAGATATTTAATTTGGTAGGCGCGCCAAATATCCCTTTATACAAGTACAATCGTCTCTAATCATCTTTGATCAAGACAAGATGTCTTAATCAATGACCGAAATTAATAATGGGCAATGGTCTTGGAATTGGTCTCGGACCAAACTTGGAGTTAGAAGATCTTGCCTATTCAGTAGACTATGATTAAATGAAATAATCCGGTCCCAACACATATTGATTTCAATGAAGATACTTGTACTTGGAGTCTTGGGTCGTAGAAAGTAACATTTACCCGTTAAGGATGCTCGTTATAGGATTGACCAAAATATTCTTCCACTCTTCTGCTCATCGACTACAGACTCATGGGATAAATCTATCCACACGGGAAGGTCAATTGTTATATGTGGAGGCTTTCCTTGGACCTACTCCCTCATATATGAATACTCTCTTCGCGTGGTATGGAAATTTCCGCCATCACTTGTCCTTCATTCTTTGGCAATGCCAATGTGAATCTGCTAATCAAGTTTTTCATTCGAATGTGACATTGCTACCGAATGTTTGAGAAGCCCTCGTTTTGTTTAGATGGTGTGATATTCTCTATTTTTCAAGTCTATCTTCTTGGATTCTTTCAAATGATTTGATCATCTCATTGCAGCTTTCTATAGAGAAAAAAGCACAGAGGTTCAATGTTATTACTACTTCGTGTTCTTTGGTTGCTTTTGAGAAACCGAAATAGCGCACGTTTATCTCCTCAACCGTTGAGAAAAGTTGATCTTTTCGAATTAATGATCGTTTTCTCTTCATTTTCGTGTGGCTTCACAATAGGGACCATATAAGTTTATTTGGAATGACTGACTTATGTATCCCCTATTCGATCACGAGCGTAATGGCAATGGTTAGAGCTCTTTTTTTTGGTTTTTTTTTTCCTGAAGCTGCGTTCAAGTTCGCTGGTGGCTACCTGTACCCAAGGTTTTTTTGTTTGGCATCTTCGTCGGTTTTGAGGATGGTTCTTCATTTTCTTCATTCTCTCGGGACATGGTGGCGGTTTCTCAAATCCATCCCGAAGTGAAACCGGTGGCTCGGACCTCTCGGGAATGGGGGTTTTTTCTTTTGCCAAAAAAAAAGTGAAACCGATCCGACGCCTTCGGGTCAAAAGTTTTTTTCATCCCATTTGATTCCCGTCCCGCGTTCAAGATCTCGGATTTTACCATTTTTTGATGTTAAGTAATTCTCTTTTTGTTGACTTCTATTGTACTTTAAGTTTCTAGCGTCTTGCTATCTCTTTTTTTTATATATATTCCGATATTTGCCGTTCAAGAAAAAAACAAAAAGTTTTATAAAACACCAACATATTTTAAATGTGGTATGAGGGAATGGAACTATTTAAAAAACAGTTAACAAAAATAATTCGCGCAAGCTCCTCCTCATACCGCTCCAAGTCTTTTACCTTGATTACCTGAGATAAACATGCTTAAAAAGTCAACAAAATTGTTAAGTGAATTCATAGAGTTTATATGATTAAATGTTAGAACACAAGCATAATTCATCAAGAGACTTGTTGAAACGGTACATGACAAATATTAATTACCTATCTCATTGAGCTCATTACAACTGAACCTAATACAATACAAATATATCATATCATGATATATTCCGCCCAAACGAATAGGTATTATTGCCTTATACCTAAATTCTCAATACAAATTGCCCGTTGAGTGGGTGTTCTCTTAAGGATACATACCCCCGAATTGGGGTTTTAAACCCAATAGATCTATTTATTTGTACAAGCGTTCACCCATCATAGGCAATTAACAGTTCATGAAATTAGGGTCTTTTGGCAATAGCTACTCAATGAAATCAATATGTAATCGGGTCCAGCATACTAAAACAACTTGTGTTCATATTTTCAAATCAAGCATGTATCTCCCTCGCGGGGTTTAATAAAACATTTAAAGTTAGAAAGGCAAGGCTACGAACTCCCCATGAATAGAAGCAACGCCAATCGAGAATCACAAAAAGGTAAAACGCCAGAAATCAACCACGACCTATTAATATTAATAATACATTATTAATATTCGAATTACATAAGTTATGCAACTTATTATATTATATGCATGATAGTTTGTTTCATGTTGGGAAACCATGTATTCCATTACTTCACTTAATATTTCCCATTAGTTACTAATTTCTGAAAATTTCGTCGATTCACTAGCAACTAGTTACCGCTTAACGACTTACCATATGGCTCAACACTACCTTGCTTATACTGATTCTCCAGTTTCAAAATACATCAAACTTACTACTACACTTGCCCAATTGTTCTAGTAATATTTTACCTTTCGTTAACTTTAGCTTATCGTAACTAGCTCGAAACAGGGCCTGCTGAAAGGTATCAAAAGTTGGGCAACAACAGGTGCTCTTAAAATTTTTATAAAATCTGAAAAAATACAAAAGGTCACAACATATCATGTACAATCACCAGATTATAATATTGTGCCAAAAACATTGTAAGTTTATGACCCGCCTGCCTCACAACATCCTTTACAATCGAATTTCTGACAGCACTACACAAAGTTTTAACAACTTAATCCTTGTACAAAGGTTATTGACTACACTTTTACATCCTGGTAAAAATCGACGAGGCCTAGTTCTTTCTGAAAGTAGACTACCGAGTAGATAACTTTAGTGTCCTGAAAACCAAGAAAACCTTTTGGCATGACCAGAATGATTATAACATCGTGTCAAAGTTGTACCAAAATTCGATATAAAAGCCGCCATTAACTGAAAATTGCCGGAAATCATTTCCTACACTGAAAATCGGCCATACTTTTTTGTTTTTAAAGCGATTTCGAAGCACAAATTATATACAAAACGATCAATTGGAAACGACCTCTAACAATTTCAAAACACTAAAATCTCAGTTTACAACAAACTAAATTAGCCGATTATACGCCTAAACTTTCCGCCTTAATCTATAGGTATCTTTCAACCTCTTCAATACCAATTCAAGCTTCGCAAATCCTAAAACTAGCCTAATCCCCATACTAGATCACCTCAAACATCATCCAAACCCAAAATCAATACATGCATTACATTCAATGGATTCCCAATTCACAAAAATCAACATCATGATAAAATTTTTATGTAACTATAAAAATCAATTCAAAAGGGAAAAAAATAGCTAAACAAATCAATACAAGTGATGGATGATCCAAACACACAAAACCCAAGTAGGTTTAGTGTTCGGTCCGAATCACAAGAGGACAAAATAACCTGAAAACTTGTTTTTTAATTCAACCAAGAACTTGCATACAAACTCAATAATCAACCCTTGTTACTCCATTAACATTTAATTGGATCAAAACCCTATAAAATTAAAACCCAAAAATTTCAAGAATCTTGTAAAGTTATTGCATGAAGGTTTTTATTAATGGGGAAGGATTAAGGTTAATTTTAGGAGTAATTTGGTATATAAAGGAAGAGGTTTTGGTGGAGGATTAAAGATCAAAATGTGGTGGCTATTGTGAATGTTATTCGTGGCAGAGAAGAAAACGAGAGAACAAGTATTATAATTTTTGATCGGCTGGGAACTGAATGAGAGTGTGTAATATGATTTCCTTGTACATAAAAAAAAAAAGTTTGGGTTGGTTTGTAGAATTTAAGGGGCATAAGATTTTGGGATTGGGTTATAAAAAAAGGGAAGTTTTTATAAAAAATTATGTGGGCCAGGGCTGCCACATAAATCAAAAGAAAAACAATGGGCTTCGGCCCAATTTTGCGTTAAACGCAAAAAATATTTAAATCTCGACTTTAAAAATTTAACCCGACTCGCTAATTTCATAAAAACAAAATTTTAAATTTGGTTTGGCCTGACACGAATAAAATATATTTAAATAATAATTAAATGAAAAATATATTAAATAAAAATTTAATAATTTTCACAATTAAAATATAGGATCCGTTGATTTCTCGATCGGTAACGATTAAAGATAAAATATAGAATTCGCGAAAGAATTTAATGACGATTTTAATAAAAACCGACTAAAATAATAAAATGAAATTATTTAAAATTTAGGAAAAATTATTTAATTCAGAATAAGTAGTGACCTTAAATACGGGGTTTTACACACTTTTCCGTCCAATGATTATCAATCCTCAATTCACCATAACGTTTATACTCCATAACTATCTATCCCACAATTAGAATATGTACCCACAGTTAACTAACAACAACAACAACCTGAATTTTCCCAACCAGACTCAGGTCTAGAGATTCCAGTGTTCAAGCACGGTGACGACCCCATTGATGCACTCAATCATATGGTGTCATTTTTGACATCTGTCGTCACATCCTGCTATCCTACTACCAACAAACAATTAAGGAATTCGTCAAACACTAGGCAAAAAGCTACCATTACTAATGGAAGAGTGACTGTAAAACCAGTTTAGGGGAAACAAACTTCTTTTGTTGTGGGTACTACAAGGACATACACTTCAGGAGCAAGTGGGAGTAATTATGGGAAACAAAGGACTGTTATTTGCTACAACTGTAAAGGGGAAGGACATATGTCCAAAAATGCACTAAACCTAAAAGAAAAAGGGATGATTCATAGTTCAAGCATAAAGTGTTGCTGGTTTAAGCTCAAGCAAGTCGTCAGATCCTACATGAGGAAGAGCTAGCATTTTTAGCGGATCTAGGAATTCCGGATGCTCAAGCCACTTAGACTGTCTTTACCCACAATGCTGCTTATCAAGCCGATGATCTAGATGCATATGACTCTGATTATGATGAACTCAATACTGCCAAAGTTGCACTCATGGCAAATTTATCTCATTATGGGTCAGATGCTCTTGCTGATGTATACAATCCTGATAATGTGGATAACAAAATGATAAATCAAGTTGTGCAGGCGATGCCGTCTTCTGAACAATCGAGTGTTGTGAACCAGTCAGAGACTGAAATAACTAGTGATAGCAATATCATTCTTTATTCCCAGTATGTGATTGAATCACAACAAGCAGTTGTTCAGAATTCTAACTCTTCTACACAACAAGATGCACTGATATTATTTGTGATTGAACAACTGAAAACCCAAGTAGTTAATTATACCAAGATAAATTTGGACAATAAAAGTGTCAATGATACTCTAACCGCTGAGCTTGAAAGATATAAGGAACAAGTTAAAGTTTTGAAAGAAGGATAAAATGTTGATTTAAAGAGTAATGATAACGTTTCAGATACAAGTGCACAATCTGTAGAGATTGATCGTCTTAAACAAACTCTTTCTGAACATTTAAAAGAAAATGAATCTTTAATGCAAACTGTTTCTCTTCTCAAAAATGATTTTAAGAAAGAAGAATCTAAAAACATCGATAGAGAGATTGGTTTAGAAAAGAGGATCAAACTGCTAGATAATATTGTTTTTAAAAGAGATCAATTTGTACAAACTGTTCACATGTTGACGAAACCTTAGTTTTTCTATGATCAAACCACTAAACAAGCTTTAGGTTTTCAAAATCCTTTCTATCTGAAGAAAGCTCAGCAGTTAGAACCAAAGCTTTATGATGGTAATGTCATTGAGAAAACTAGTGCTATTGTGATTCCTGACTCAGAAGAGACCCTAATGCTCGTTGAAGAAAGTCGTTCAAAAATGCTTTTAAAACAAAAGGATCTTATGATGTTAGAAAAGAAAGTTAATACTACACCAGTCGATTATACTGTTCTTAATAAACTTTCTTAAGATTTTGAAACACGATTTGTTCCACAAACTGAATTATGTGCTGAATAAGCCTTTTGGTCTCAGAATTCAGTGAATTCTTCAGATCCCACTCCTTCTAGTAGATCCACCAAAGTTGAGGTTCCAAAAGAACTTCCTAAAGTCAGTATGGTTAATACGAATTTGAAGAAACTTAAAAACCGTCTTCCTAGTTTTGACGTGGTTATCAAAAAAAGAACCACGGCCACAACTATCACTGAGGGCTAGTGGGGATTCGAACATACAAAAGATTGTTTTATAGATGAAATAATTCCATTTGTAAAAGCTTTAAAGGACCTATTTAATACATTCGATCAATTTTTGATTGATGAACTTTCTGGAGTCTAAAATGTCTTTCATCAAATGGAACAGGCTGTGGAATAACATCGTTTAGAGTCAAAAACATTTGAAGTTAAAATGAATCAAGTTTTTAATGAAAATGAACGACTCTTGGAACAAGTCATTAACAAAGATATTGTGAACATAATTATAAATTCTTTTGTAAATGTGCATGAATGTGAAAAGTGTCTAAAACTTGAGACTGGGCTTCTCAACAAAGAGGATTTTGTTGAAAAAGAGATTTACGATAAACTGTTCAAAAGTTGTACCACTTTTGAAAAACATTGCATCTCTTTAGAAGTTGATTCTCAACTTAATCATGAAATTTTTCAAAGGGACAATTATGTTTCAAATCAAAGTGCTCTAAGTTCTGATCAAAATTTTGAATTAAATGAATTGAAAGCTTAGTCCCAAGAGAAAGACACGATGATAAAGAAGTTGAAAGAGAGAATTAAATCTCTAAGTGGAAAAGTAAATGAGGATAAGATTAAAAAGGACTTAGAGGAGATTAAAACAATAAATATTGAATTGGATCATAGGGTGTCAAAGCTTATTGCTGAGAATGAGTATTTGAAACAGACCTATAAGCAACTTTATGACTCGATTAAACCAGCACGTATTCGATCAAAAGAACAATGTGATGATTTAATTAATCAAGTCAATCTAAAGTCTGCTGAAATCTTTGATTTAAATGTTAGTCTTCAGGAAAAAGTTTTGGTAATTACAACTCTCAAGGATGATTTAAGGAAAATTAAAGGAAAAGCTCTAGTTGATAATGCTGTTACGAAAAACTCTATTGATCCAAAGACGCTTAATGTGGAACCAATAACCCCAAAATTGTTGAATAATACGACAACTCACTCTGCCTACATTAATCACACTCAAGAAGAAGTTGTAGTTCTTAGGGATCAAGTTGAACATGTTAAAGCTAATTATCCTCTAGATCACCCCTTAGACTCTGCTTGTAGGTATACTAAACGAATTCAGGACTTGCTTACTAACCTCAGTAAAACCTGCCCTGGTATCAACAATTCTGGTGAAAAATTAGTGGATGTAACCCCAAAGAACAAAGACAAAAGAGTTAGATTCATTGAGCCATTCACATCCTCAAGAAACACAAAAACAACATCTTTATCAAACCTAGTTTCTAACAAACATGTGTTGTCTTCTACATGAGTAAAACAATCTACTAGTGATAGCGGAACACAGCCTTCAAGCAATACAAAGAAAGATAAGATTCAGCAACCATCAAGTAGTACTTTGAAGAATAACGTAGAAGCCCACCCTAGGACAGTTAAATCTAGTTTGAAAAATAGGAATACTGTTGTTGAACCTAAAGGAACTGCAAATGTGCAGCATTCCAAGCTTAATGCGAATTCTAAATCTCTATGTGTTAAATGTAATGGTTGCATGCTTTTTGATAATCATGATTTGTGTGTTCTTGATTTTATCAATAATATGAATGCTCGTAATAAATCTAAATCTGTTAAGAAAAATTCAAAGAGAAAAGTTTAAAAACCAACAGGAAAGGTGTTTACATATATTGGATACATTTGGAGACCTACTGGTCGGACTTTCACTATAGTAGGAACTGCGTGCCCTTTAATTAGGATTACCACAACTGTTGAAGTGCCCCCTAGGAAACTAACTGATTTAAAAACTGACACTCCTAAGCCTGTAACAACATTGGTTTACTCAAGAAAACCTAGGAAATCTAAAGTTGATGTACCCGTTAGCAAACCTAAGATTCTTAAATCTGTATCTGCTAATAATAAGGAACCCAGTCAATCTTGGGGATCCATAGTTTCTAATGTTCCATCTTTCACTCTTGATGAATACAGGTCGTCCAAATTGTTCTCTGGTATTTTAACTCCTGCTGCTCCAAGCATATGTCCGGAGATCGCTCTCAGCTCACCAATTTCATCAATAAGTTTTTGGGTACAGTCAAATTCGGAAATGATCACATGGCAAAGATTATAGGATATGGTGATTATCAGATTGGGAATGTTACGATCTCAAAGGTTTACTACGTGGAAGGACTTGGACATAACTTATTCTCCGTTGGGCAATTCTATGATTCGAACCTTGAAGTTGCTTTACGTCAACACACCTGCTTCATACATAATCTAGAAGGAGTTGATCTATTGACTGGATCTCAAGGAAACAATCTATATACTCTGTCTCTTGGAGTTATGATGGCGTCCTCTCTGATATGTCTCTTGTCAAAGGCCTCAAAGACTAAGTCCTGGCTATGGCACTGATGTTTGTCTCATCT
>BQNB010079082.1:0-2500 GCA_026074375.1 Tanacetum coccineum
TACATTTTATAAAGCTTATTTCTCATCCCAATAGAAATTTCTCATCCATACCATACTGCAATGCCTTAGTGCTAAGACTATATCCTGGAATGAATTTAGTAGCACTATGGCATCTGCAATCATATGACTTGCCACAAACTAAAAAATCAACCTTTCTAAGTACATTTTTGACAATATGATAAAGAACTTGGATGGTGGGGTAAAATTTCTCATGTACCTAAGATTTGTGCAAGTCTTCTTAGACAAACAAGTAGAGGGAATGTCCAAGCACAAAGGGGTTTATGTTACACCTTCCCACACCAAGGTGTTTGCTAACATGAAAAGACCATGCAAGGATTTTTCTAGAAGGAGGGTTACACCACTATTCTCCACAATTATGGTTCAAGCACAGAAGACATGGGTGCAGATTCAAACCACTCCTACTGATTCCCATTCCCATACCTATTACTCACTCAAACCATATCTCAAAACCTAAAAGAAAAATCAAGAAGGAACAAAGGTATGACAGTGCTCCTACAGGAGCCTACTACTAAAAAAGAACTACTCCCTGAGGAACATGTCTCTACCCTTCCTATGAATCCACTCAAGTGGTGTTCTGAATTGATGAATTTATGTACCAGCCTACAAGAGAAAGTCCTTAATTTAGAGAAAGCCAAGACTGCTCAAGCAAAGGAGATTACTAGTTTAAAGAAGAGAGTTAAGCAGTTGGAAAAGAGAAGGAAGTCAAGACCTTTAGGGCTAAGAAGGTTAAGAAAGGTTGGTTTAACTAGCAGGGTAGAATACTCTAATGATGCCAGTTTGGGTGCTCAAGAGGATCCATCCAAACAGAGGAGGAAGATTGAAGACCTTGATGCTGATGTAGAAGTGACTTTGGTGAATGAGACTTAAGAGATAAATGATGACAACCTGATGTTTGATACAGGTGTGTTGGGAGAGCAGGAAATTGAGTTTGAAAAGGTGGTTGAAGAGCTTGTAGTTAGTGTTGCTACAACTACAAAGTCAATTCCAGTTAGTGTTGCTGAAGTAGTTACTACTGCCAGTGCCAGTGTTGAAATTCTAGATGAATTGACTCTTGCTCAAACTTTGATTGAAATTAAAACTGCAAAACCCAAGCCTGTTACAACTGCTGCTACAACAGTTACATATGTTAGACCAAGGGCTAAGGGAATTATATTTCATGATCAGGAAGAACAAGTTCTTGCATCTACAAAAACATTTTCTTCTTCATAATCACAACTTCCACAAGTGAAAGACAAAGGCAAAGGAATAATGGTGGAGCCTAAAGTGCCATTAAAGAATAAAGATCAGGTTGCTCTTGATGAAGAAATGGCTAGAAATCTTGAAGCTCAGTTGCAAGCTGAACTTATTGAAGAAGAAAGGCTTGCAAGGCCTAAGGAAGAAGAATCCAACATAGCTTTAATTGAATCATAGGATAACACACAAGCTATAATGGAGGTAGACTTTGAATTAGCTCAGAGGCTACAAGTAGAAGAACAGGGAGAGATAACCATTAAAGAAAGATCTAGATTGTTTGTAGAGCTCATGAACAGAAAAAAGAAACACTTTGCAAAGCTTAGAGTTGAAGAAAGAAGAAGAAAACCACCTACCAAAGCTCAAATAAGAAATTAAATGTCTACTTATTTGAAGAATATGGCTGGATTCAAACATAGTCAGTTGAAGAGCAAAAGCTATGATGAAATCCAGAAGTTGTTTGATAAGGAGATGAAAAGAGTAAATACTTTTGTGGACATGAATTCAGAAGTATTGAAAGGTAGTAAGTCAAGAACACAGGAAAGTTCTAAAAGAGCAGGGGATGAACTTGAGTCTGATAAGTCAAAGAAGCAGAAGATAGATGAGCATGTAGAAGCTGAAAAAGATGATGATCCAAAGGAGGAAGAAATGAAAAAGCATATTGAGATAGTTAAAGATGATGAGGTAGCAATTGATGCTATACCTCTAGCCACCAAACCTCCAATGATTGTTGAATATAAGATTGTTAAAGAAGGACAGAATGGATTCTATCACTTGATAAGAGCTGATGGAAGTTTAAAAAGATATTCATCAATGATTAGGATGCTTCAGGGTATTGACAGAGAAGACTTAGAAACTCTTTGGAAGTTGGTCAAAGAAAAGCATGGAATAAATAGGCCAGTTGAGGATTATGAAAGAGTGTTATGGGGAGATCTGAAAGTTATGTTTGAGCCTGACATAAAAAGTGAAGTATGGAGGAGTCTACAAGGATACAAAGTGAATGTTTAGAAGCTGTTTGATAACTGTGGAGTGCACTTTGTAAGGTTTAAAAATCTACATATCTTTATGTTGGTTGAGAAAAGATATCCCCTTACACCAATAACAATCTCAAACATGCTGAACAAAAAGCTTCAAGCTGAACACTGGAATGAGATGTGCTATCGGCTACTCAAGCTCATGACAAAGAAGGAAAAGGGTCATTGAAGTGTTTGAATACATCCTCCTGATAGTGATGAAGACTTTTAATGAA